>CAXAMN010000001.1:2509909-2523219 GCA_963970005.1 Durusdinium trenchii | reverse complement strand
TCATGCCAAGGGCCATGTCATGCACATGAAGCTCATGCCACGTACCACGCGACCTGTCATACCAGTTTGTCATGGCTTGTGTGTGTGTTTCATGCCAGGCAATTCAAAGCCTTTTTGCGTTTTGTCATGAATTGTGCATGCAGTTTTGGGCTTGAAAGGGTCTGGAGATTGAAAGCTCAAAGGAAACTCCAGATGCAAAGGCGTGTGAGGACTGTGAGGACTCTTAAGAACGAGATCTGGAAATCGAGCCCTACCTGAGTGGCATGGTCAATTTCAAGACGAGCGTGTCAGGCCTCAATTTCGATAAGGAGGCGTTAAGTGAGAGTGTTCGCAAAATGAGGCGTCTCCTCAAAGAAGGAGAAAAGCACCAAGACCAAGATGAGGGGACCACTGCGTCCTCTCAATAGACTAAAGGGGGGGGAAGGGGAAAAAGCAGGGTCCAGCTCCAGAATCCTTTTTACATGAGAATCCTTTTAACAAGATCATTTCATACTTTTATTTGAATACTCTCTGATTTGTAGTTATACTTTATTGTACATATATATATATATAAGAGTTGTAATCATTATTAGTATCATCAGGTTCCGCTGTAAGTTCTCCAGGATAGACCGATGCACCCCTTCCTGGTCAGACCCGACAACTGGGTTCCCCGAAGGGCCGCGCAATTGATTCAATGGAAATGACATGAACCCGACACAGGTTGGAACATCCTCGCCTGAGCCTGGTTGAGCCTCGCGGAAGTACCCCAGTTTTGTGTAGTAGCTTGGTTCGCATGCATCATGCGACTTGCTCTTTTGCAGCCTTTGTATGCCGGCCTTGTCGATAAGGACCCGCGAGTTGTCAGCTCGCCGCCCAGAAAGTGGTGCCTATAAGGCAAGCTCTATTTGGAATGAGGGGAATCCCTCCAAGCAGTTTCTTTCAACTTTCACCCCCAAATCTCCAATATGGTCAAAACTGCGGCGCTCCATTTTCTCTAATGGTTCTTGGATTTGTTGGTCAAAGAAACCTGCGCAAACTGAGAGGCAGGAGCTTTTTGCGTTGACCACTTGCCAGTTTTTGATCAGCCACGCCCCAACCGTGCGTAGCTTCCAACCTGGATCGAGGGACGCCTGAGACGCCACCGTGGACGAGCGAGTGAAACTGCGGACGACCGTGGTCGTTTCTTGGTATGGCCAGAGACTGCAACGGGCAATCGCAGCGCGTGCGTATCGCCATGATCACATTGATTAGTACTGTGAGAGAATTGGTCTTAGCATATGCCTGCAGAAACACGATTGGTCATCCTGTGAAATACGATTTCCTCACTTCCTTGGACACTTCCTTGTTGGAATCCCTCTTCGGTTGATGTCAAGAGACCTTTCCCTTGCTGATGATCTGGCACCTTGCGAACCAGTCGGTTTGAATTGGCTGGAATGGCGCTGTTTTGAAGCTGAATATCGCCGGCCATGCACAATCATCACAAATCCATCTGAAACATTTTTTGAATGCAGGACCTGCCCTCGCGCAGTGAGAAATTTGCTTGCCTTAGCTCTATTGAAAGCAGTCGATGGCACCCGACTTCATCAGATCGGGCACGGCCCCAAAAAATACGGACAGATTGGTACCACCAGTTCTTTTTCTCTGAAAGGCACTGATGCTCGACCATTAAATTAAGAAGAAACCAGGCATTCCACAAGAATCATATATTTCACATGTTCTTTCTTGCAGGATTTTTGAACCGCGGACGCGGGCTTGCATTTAATTGTATGAGGAGATAGCACAAAGCCGTACCTCCTAGATGCCGATTCTTGTGTTTGTTGGCTTTTGGATGCGACTGTGTTGTGTTGTTTCTTGTAGTTTGCAAATTACTTTTACCTATAGGTGGCACAAGATATTCTTCATCAAGAAAGGATTCAATTAGTGTATATATCTATATATGATAAAGGAGACGACCAAGGTTTGTAGTGTGTTCAATTGATGTGCATCAGATGGAAGATCATGGAACATCAATCTTTGCAAGAAGCATACAAAGATCGTAAATGGTGAGAACACTTGTATCGTAAATGAGACGTCTCTGTTTGAGAACTTAGGCTCTTGCTCATTGAGCTGCTTCTTCCCTTGGCAATAGTAAAGTACTTTTGCTGACCAAACATCTCTAGCTAAACGATCGATCTGTTACGGGGCCTCCGTGATCTGAGTCATAACGAGCGTCTGCGGACCATTGTCAGGCAGTATGGTCCCGGCGCTTGTCCGACTGCGTCGGTTTGGATGCCGATGAAGCTTGATGGCACTGACTGATTATCACCACCGAAAAGCGCGCAGTAACCAAGTGGGCCACATAGAATCATAGAACAAAGGAAATAGAAACAACATCAATGTATAACCACCTAACTGGTAGGATCTGTAGGAACTGATGACCGCAAAGGGACTATTTCCAGGTTCGGAAAGGATGACATGACTCAGATAGTCTTAATTGTCGTACTGTAAATTTTAAGTTCCCTCATTGGATGACAAGCACCTCCCCAAATGATCTTCTCCTACTTGCGCCGAGCCACTGGTCGATGTGACATGGGGACCGGAAATGGGGGTCGCCCCTCAACCTCCACCTTGTGAAGACTAGTAGAGGACTTTTTGATTGGGGATCAGAAAGCTGAGGGATATGGTGCAAAAGCCAGGCAAGAACATGGTGTGCAGATGTGATCTTGGCTTTTTCCTTATGGCGGAGGCCTCACCCTAGAAGCAACCTGAGCTCTCAGATAGTAGTTTAAAGTGTCACAACAATCTCACATCCAGGAGGTCTCTTGGCTGTTACCCGCATCATCAACCAAGTACTGTATCTCTGTTTGTTCGCCAACCAGTTGGGCGACATGAATGAAAAAGCTCTTCAGCTCTGTTTATATATATATATATATATGAGCCACGGTCAAAACATGCGAAGACCACTTTAGTAAAGAGGGGTAGGTTTGTGCACAAAACCCTGCAAAACGATAAGGTCCACCTCAAAACCGATAACCCCAGCGCTGTATATGATCATAAGTATGCGACGAACTCAAAACACTGTAAAACGATAAGGTCCAACTCAAAACCGATGACGTCCATTTTTTTGTTGAAGAAGAATAAGGAGTTTTGACCGTCCCTCATATATATATATAAGTGTCATTATCACGCGCACGGTGTTTTCACCTAGGAGTGGGTCCAAACAAAATACTCCAAACATCTCCAGTCCCCACTGCAAAGCATGATGTCTTGTTGTTCACTGAATACATGATGTTTTGGACCCAGAACTTCCAGAATCTTATTCGGAAGCATGACTTCTCTTGAGGTGTGCCTCCCAGAGAAGATCGATTCTTGAAACTGTGTGAATACGGCTGCATGACATGCAGAACCCCCTTGCGGTAGACCATCAAGGAAGTTTAGGGTCACTGGCATTGGCATATGGAGGCTTCACCTCAAGATTTTGCCCCAGGGTTCTTTGGTACACTTCCACAGCTGGCCGCAGCATGCGCCTCATGTGAGCCTTTTCAGCTGCCGCCACCAGTAGCATTTCAAGAAACACCCAGTACAGCTGTCAATTGGCATGCTTCCGGGTGGCGCCAGTTGTCAGCTCAGGAGTTGCCAGCGGTCGGATTCACCCGAACTGTTTAGATTTGTTTGAACTTTTGAGCATTGCTTCGTTTGAAACTTGGACTGGCCAGCCTTGTCCATGCAAGGGATTTCCTTGCACGACCTGAACCAGTCGATGAACGAGGCCCATGAGCACCAACTCTGAGATCTGTACAGGGCAAGGGTATGAGAGATGAGGGGATTGAGGTTATCGAAGACCGTGTTATTTGCATAGTGATTTCCAACGCGACGATCGACGCTCAATTGCTGTTCTCGCCATAATTGCTTACGATTGACCCAACGCTGGGATTCCTTGCATATAGCCACTTGTTGAATTCCCACCTGGTATGACCAGCAGGTGTCGTCGTGCGGTGAGATTGGAACATGTGAGGCATCAAAACAGTAAACAGGGCAAGAAAGCTTTAGATGATAATTTCAGAACCCCCATAGTCACTGTCTATTACGTGGATTCTCTCTTTGGTATTGCATCTTGGTCTCCTGATAAAGATCTTGGTGTTAGGCAGCGCTTGTACCGCCTTCAAGTCTGTAACAGCAGTGGAATGGCGGCATTTTCCTTTTCCTGAGCTCAAGTCTCATCGGTTCTGCATCCCCCACTGAGCCGTTCAAAAAGACGAGATTCAGTCCATGTGCCGCTTGGGGAAGAAAGCTGTGCTTGTTTAATTTAATGGTTGGCTGCTAACAACCTCTACTCCGAGTTGCTAAGTTTGTCCAAAAAATATTCTAGCTTTGGCTTCCTTTGGCTAAGTTGAACATGTTACAGTAATATATATATATATATGTATTTATATATCCCCCAAGAAACCGTCCGGAGTCCAGACCACGTCCATCTTGAGTGAGGGAAATGTACTCCACCCTTGACTGGGAAGATGATGGTGGCTCTCAAAGTCCTTGGAATAACAGCAATCAAAGGTCCTGCTCTTGAATTGAGGAAGGTTCAATTTCACCGTGTTTCATGTGCGGGGTGTGAGCTGACAGACGGGATTGGGGTAGTTGCTTTGTAACTTTGAATGTGCGGTTGATGGCTCCAAGCCTTTATGCCCCCCTGGATCGGGGACGTAGTCCGGTTTTTGAGCTGGGGTAGTGCCTCTGGTTGGTTCGGTTTGACCTGTCCTGCTCATTGCAGCTCGTCCATTCCGTTCCATTTGGCCATCTTCCTAGCTGGCTTTTCCACTGGTGGACTTTGTGCCATTGGACTTTTCTTTTGGCTTTCTTGGACTTCTGTTCAAGCTCATCCACCTTCAGGGCACACTCTCTACCGGCCTACTTCGCCCGCTCCTCTGGCACGCCTCCAGGCGTACCTGCATGAGCGCTCCTACCACCACCACTCTCATCCTGATTGAGGCTGTGCGTGGGGTTGCTAGAGCACTACGGGGCCTTGCTGCATCTTTGGATCAGGCGGCTGATCGGGCCGAGGGCCATCCTGCTGGTGGGACTCCTGCCATCTCCTCTGACACGGTGGACACCGTTGATTGGGACTTTATCACACACCTGGACTCTTTGTCAGGACATCCTGTACGTGATCTTCCTGGGCCTTCCGCGCCAGCTTCCCGGCTCTGCCTGAGCATTGTTTGGATCTGTGCCGCCGTTTGTCTGGTACTCCTGAGGAGGTGCGATCTCGAGCCACTCGGGCTTGGGTGGCTGGGTTTTGGGCCAGGGCTACTATCGACGGAAGAGTTCAGAAACCAAGGCCTTCGCCAAAGCTTGGACTTCAGGCTACTGTGTACATCATCCTCAAGGGCCCAGGCATCTAGAGTATTTCAAGTTGCTGCCCAAGTTTGATGACTCAGTCAGCCATTCCTTCCCTTCGTTGTCAGAAGGACAAGTCTACTGTCTCGCAGCTGGCTATAGTTTTCCTGAGCCCGCAAACCGACAGTGATGGCGCACAATGTCAAGTACCTGGATGGTGGGGTCTACATGATCCATGTATTGACTCTCAATGTGGGTACAGCAGCAGCCCCTGTGTTTCAAGAGACTTTTGCAATCCCTTTGATGCAGCACGGACGGGCGCACTTTTTGCACTTCCTATGGGAGCAATTCCCGATCCTCTGCTTCAGGCCGGCATGACAGCCTCACCGGAAGATTTGATTGGCCCTTCCACTGGGGTGACAGTTCCAATTGTGCTGGAGGAGGTGGACGGTATCGAAGCTCCTACGGATCAGAATATGGATGTGATGATCGTCGACTTCCACATAGCAGTCTTGGACAGTGTCAGAGGATTCGACCCTGTGACCGAAGGCCCAGCTATCCAGCTTTTCTCGCCTTCCGGTCCGGATGTTCTGCCAGAGTCCAGCTCCCTGCTTCTGGCTGCCTACTCATGGTTGGAAGAGGGGGCCGAAGGTCGGACCCAATTCTACTCTGCAGAGGAGCCTCAGCCGGCATCAACTGCTCCAGCCAAGTCTACTCCTGCGGGACGTGGCAAGACGAAGGCCTTTTTTGGTGGGGCTTCTACGCCCAGGAGAGTGACTACAGCGACCTTAGCAGAGCAGCTTGCAGAGTTATCCAAGAACCTGCCGATCTCTACTCGGCGCGATGCTATGGCCGAAAGGCAGAGCAAGGTGGAGGCCGTATTGTCGTCTGCTCCTACTCCTGCATATCGACAGAACTTCGAAAGGCCATCAGCGTTGAGGAAAGCTTCACCCCTGCAGTTCATGCAAGACATTGGAAGCCCACCTCGTGTTCGGGCCCTTCAAGACAAGGCCAAACCAACGGCTGTGACACAAATGGAGGAGGACGAGCCAGAGTTGCTTCCTTGCGATCCAGACTTTCAAGTTGCAGGGACTACAAAAGGAGATCTGTCAGCAGGAATGCCAGAGGCTATCATGAGGCAGTCTCAAGCTTTGACAACGCTGGTATAGCACACCTGGTGGGTCAGGACAGCCTGCAGGATTTTTCCACGGCAGCTTCTTCGTCAGTCCTGTCCGTCAGCCAAGCGGGACAAGCTCCTTCAAGACTTGTCTCTCAGAAAGGGCAACTTCCTCCTGAAGGTTGCGCAGAATGCTTTTCGCAGACTGAAGCCTACAGACCCTCTTCCAAAGAGCCTGGAGGATTTTGGAGGAAAGACAATCTTTTCGAAGTACTTGGAGCGCAGCGGAGGTTATGCTGGGCAGAAGGACCTGGGTCTCGTGATGTGGCTGCTATGTCAGATTGCAGATACTATGATCCAAGGAGACCAGCAGGGTGCTCAAGAACTCATGGCGCTGACCATGGTGACTATAGAGCAGACTGCGCTCGATGGAAGAAAATGGGAGGTAGGTTGGATGCTGTCACTTCAAGAAGATCCTCCCCCGCGGGTGTTCAATTCTCGGCCAACTTCGACAAACCCTCAACTTCGAGCTTTTGGGCCTCTCTGCCCACCGGAATGGGCGACCATTGCTCTGTCGTTTGTCAAGGAGATCGACATCATCAACAATCGGAGACAGGAGGCCATCCCGTCTCGAGGAACAACTCCGAAGGATCAACAGCAGACAGCAGACAACCCAAAGAAAAGGCAGCCCAAGTTTCCAAAGAAACCAAAGCAAGGAGGGGATCAAGCTTCCTGAATGACCTGCTCGAAAAAGAGGATGTCTCTCCTTCAGGGCTACACGACATGCACTACGTTTCCAGCACTACCCCTTGTTCCGGAGATTCTCTCTGCCGGGGTCAGCGTGTTGAGGAGCCTGATCATGGTACAGACTGGACTGAGGATTCAGCGCCGTTTAGATCTTCTACAGCAATTGCTTGGGAGAGGCTGCAGAACTACTCTTTCCATACGTGGTCGTCTTCTCTTTGCTCTATGGTGCTGAAGTCGAGGACTGCCTTTGCTCGGTTCTTGAGGACTACTCTTCATGCTGAAAGGAGACTCGATTCTTCTTCAAAGGCCTTATTTCCACTGCCGATCCCGAAGCTGGGTATTTTTGAAGCAAAGAAGTTGGGCAGCAAAGCGAGGAGGAGGAGAGCTTTTGATCAAGCTTTTCATATTTGTGTGATGGCATTGAACTACCAGCACTCTGATTTCTCGCCAATCCCTGTTGAGTCTTTGTGCAGAGCCCCTTCGTCAGCCCAGAGGATCGCTTTGGAGAATCTACGAAAGATGTTGAAGGCCTTCGGTAGCTCAGGGGAGAACTTTCAGGTACCTCAGAGCGGCCGTAGAATGACTACTTTGGCTTTCCGATTTTGCTACATGGGAGGGTCTTGGAGGTGGTGGAGTCTATTCCCGTGCTTTCCAAGGTGCAGAAGAAGGTGTTGTTGGGAAAGAAGTCCCTCGCAATATGACAAGGGCTGAGGAACTCCAGCCTTATCGTGCTTTGGACCCTTCGAGACTGAAGCTTTTTGGCACTGCATCCTGGAATCCAGAGAGCTACCTCTCGGACATGCTATGGCTTGCTTTTGTCGAGCCAGATAGTTTACTTTGGACAGTCACTGAACAAGCGGATGACCGACCAGATGTTGGACGTGAGAACTATGCCAAGGTGAAGGAGCTCGCCCTTCTCTGGGACGTGAATGGGCTGCTTTCTTTCAGGTCTCCCGACGATGGGCGCAACGATGTGATCCTTTCTCGGTCTTGGGAGCTGGAGCAAATATGGAGGTGGTAGAAACCGCTTTTCAAGCAGGAGGCCGTCCTGAGACCAAACCAGGTTCCCTCTCATCATGGACTCCAACGTTAGCCTTCTGCCCTGGTCAAGGGAAGGTCGCCTTCAACGGGACTCAGAAAGTGTCTTCGAAGAGCAGGAGCTACATTGATTGCCGGGTGCCTCTATCCTTCCTTGCACTTTGGGCATACCAGGATCTTGCCAGCAGATCGTCCTACAAGGGACAATGACTTGCCTGATCCGTGCGTGAGTTGTGTACCCAGAACCTGCTCTCTAGCTAGCTTGCTCGACTTCAGCCGCATCCGGACCTTGAGGCGGTTTGCAGCAAATTGGCTCCGACTTTCTCTGCTTCTGCTTGAGGCTGTCCCGCCTTGGATCAATGAGGAGGATGCCTGGCGCTATGCCCATGTGAATTTCCGAAGCTTCCCATTTCACCTTGCCGGCCAGAGACTTCAAAGTTGCTTGGACTTTGATCGGACTTTGGGCTTCCCTGGAGAAGGTCCTGGATTTGGGCTCCCATGTCTGTCTTGGACTTCTGCCTGCTTGGCTTTCTTGCATGCTGTCCTCTTGAGTTCGGCTTTGCTGGGTGCAGCCATCTCCTTTGGACTTTGCTGTGTCTTTGGATTTAAGGCTCTTGCTCAGAAGAAGGGACGGCCGGCTAGTGCAAGTCGGTTCCGCCTTCGCCCATGCGTGCCCAGGCCCTTTGGTTGCCCCCGGAAATGCTTTAATGCTTTTGGGTTCTTTTGGGGATTTAGTTGGCACTACCCCATGTAGACGCGGCGCCCCATGTTAGCCATGGAATGCACCTGGTCCCGAGGAACCAACCGAAGACGAGGTATAAGGCCGCTCGGCGCCAAGTGGCCAGGCTGGATCAGCCGCAACTCCTCCAGGTGGTGACTTTGGCCTTTGGCCATTTGAGGCCTGACCAAAGGCTGTGGCCGGCCTCCGGCCAGACGATGAGGCAAGCTCTTGGCGGCAAACTCGTTGGACGAGATGCCAAAATGGGTAGGGGCATTGACCTCGGCTCATTGAGGGCCGGTGGAGCCTCATGGCTCCTGATGGTTAGCGGGGACTCGGAGCTGACCAGGCGGCCCCCGGCCGCTGGATCACCGCGAAGGTGATGGAGATCTACGTCCAGGAGGCCTGGGCAATCCAATTTATGCCTAGGCTTCCTCAGAAGACGAAGGACAAGATCTCCAAAGGCATTGCGATTTTTGACTGGATCTTGGCGCAGTGTTTGGAATGGCGACAAGCTGCCATTCCTGATGCAGCATGGCCAGCGCTTGCGTTCGAGGCCGCGAAAGCCTTGGCTTGCGTTCGAGGCCACGAAAGCCTTGGAGCTGAAGGAAATGGGCAAAGTTGGAAGCGAAGACTTAAAAGAGCTGTCCAGCATGGAGAAACAAGTGCGTGAGAAGTTATATAGCTAAAAAACCCACCCTATTGTGGCCTCTGATGTTGCATCGAATCACCCAGTGCAATGACAAACATGACACTGACACACAATGACAACACCAAACATGAGCGCACAAAAACATAACATTAGACAAGAAGAAATGACGCATACAACACACACTAATAAAGGCTCGCAAGAGCTAAATCAATTATGATCTCTCAGTGCATTAATCCTTTAAGTGAATACGTAGAATCGGTCAAATAGAATGTTTGAACAAAGTGCACTGGCCCTTCAGAATGGATTGAACAATTCCTGCAGGTACGTCTCCAAGATGTCCCTCGGGAATATTATAGTCTCGAACCACCGTCTTCGTTGGGTAGTGGATGATAAGAGACTCACTGCCCCCCTGCGTTTGCAATGCATGAATTCTTTACTTGTTAAGTCGTCTGTGCATCTTCCTTGGAAACCGGTGTTGTTACACACAAAAAGTCGTCATTTCGGCGCGCGCTCCTTTTTTGTCCGCGGGGAAGCGGGGGAAAAAGAGGGTGTGGGAGCGCATTGACAAAACGAGCCTGGATGCCAATCTAACAATCCTGAAAGAAAGAACAAGGCAAACGAAAAGGCAAGGGAAGAAAGGAAAGGTGCAAGGGGACGGGGGTGTGGGCAGGGCGTGCATGGACTAAACGAGCCTAACGAGCCTAAACGCCGACCTAACAAGCCTGAAGGAAAAAGCCGCAAGCGGCGCACCCTTGACTAAAAGGATTGAATTACACCTAAAAAGCTTCTAGAAAAACGAAAAAAGATTTAGAAAACGAAAAGCAACAACAGGAAAGAAAGAACCAAAATGTGATTACTTAGAATGACCTATGATTACCTAGTAGCATGGCCAATGGCGTGGACATGTGATTACGTAGCCGCACGTACGAATCCGTTCTGGAGTTTGATCTCAGTAAGCCCTGCGGCGTATGATTAGCACTTTCGAGCAGAACGATGGAGTGAGTAGGGATCACGATGAAGAATCAGGTGCAGGACGGGGTTCCGGGAGAGACACCCTTGAGGGCATGTGCGCATGCTGCGCCCCTCGCTGGGGATCACACCACAGCCCGCAGTGGGACTCTGCGGCGAAAAATTCAGACAAAGGCTCGAAAGAGCTAAATCAGTTATGGCTCGAAAGAGCTAAATCAGTTATAATCTCTCAGTGCATTAGCTCTTCAAATGAATACGTAGCGCTTGACTTGATGGAACGGCATGAGTGGCAGAGTCGGTCGAATTGTCCTTTAGAATGGATTGAACAATTCTTGCAGGTACGTTCCTAAGGCGGCCTTCGAAAATACCACAGTCTCGAACCATTAGTGGATGGTAAGAGATTCATTGCCCCCTGCGTTTGTCGTGCATAAGCTCCTTACTTATTAAAACGTCTGTGCATCTTCCTTGGACACAGGTATTAAGACACACATATAATGTAACACTAACAACACCAAAAAAGATGCAATGACGAATATAACACGCATAATGTCAACATGAAACATAGTAACAGAATATCCCGCTAATTGCCTGACAAAATCATCGTTGAATTATTATTGGTCATTGCTTAATTGCTAAGTGTCTAAATAGAAACTTTATTAATTCTAAGGAACTCTAAAACCCAAATTCGAATTTCTATGTGAATAGAATTTAATAAGAAATCATATTGGAATCCTCTTAATATGTTTTATATATTTTTTATATATTTTAAAATAATTGTAATTATTTATTTCTATTTATTTTATCTATTTTTTATGACACGTCGTATTTATCTTAATAGATATATTTTCCTCTAATAATACGGATTTATGCAAATATATTTTCTATCGAGGTCATATAAAATCATTTAATATTATGTTTCGAAAGCTTTAGTTAGTGTAATAAAGAAATGATCGATTTTTTTATTGGGGTATACGTAGGTGGATTGGATTATAAATATTGAATTGATATATATATATATAATATTGTTATTTATAGAAATCTATATTATAAATATTTTTGTTAATATAATTATTATGTCTATATTTTTTTTTATTTATATATAATGTAATATAATTGAATATTGATATTTTATTTCGTTAAAATAAATAAATTATATTAATATAAAAATAGATGTAATTTTATTTATTTATATTTTATATTTATGTAGGAGGATGTTTTTTATTTTTATATGATTGTATTTTTAAATATTTTTAAATTTTATTCGGAAAATGTTATATTTATTTTGATTTAAAATATATTTGATAAATTTGTATTTTTTTCGAAAATTATATCTATAATTATAAAATTCCGGAATTCGATATTATTTGGTTTGTTATATAGAATATTATTTTCTTATAATGATATTAGAATTTTAGATATTTTTATAGACTAAAATTTCTCCGATAAATATGGGTGATTTAAAATAAATGGAATTAATTTATATATGTTTTTTTTTCCGACGATATATTTGAATTATTTATTTATTTTTATAAGATGATAGATATTTTTATTTTAAGATAAATCGTTATAAAAAGATGTTATTATTTTGATTTATAATTTCCGCTTAATTTATATTAGATTTATTTAATTGAAGGATTGGTGGCAAAATTCGGCATTAATAGAAATATATATATTAATAGAGTGGTAGAATTATTTAATTAAATATTTTTGGAGTTAATTCGATTTAGAAAATATTTATAGAATTGATATATAAATATTTTAGATCTTGAAAAGGTTTTTTTAATTAAATTTGTTTGTAGATAAGGCTATTTTATTATAAGTGAGGCAAATTTCATTATGTTTGGGTCACAATCTAGTTGCGGTGAAGCCAAAATACCCAAAGGACCCGAGACTGCAGCAGTTGTTTTGTTCCTTCGCAGTTTGTGCTTTAAACAGGTGAAGATTCCCCAGCCCCCACACCGATTTTAGGTATAGGTTCCAAGACCCCCTGCATATTAGTCGTGTTAATGTGTAAGCACGATTGGTAGACCTGCAGCACTACCTTCCGATTATTTGTTAGTCAGTGAAAGCTGGGGTTAAGTGTGGTTTTGACTCTAAGCTTATAGGTGTTGCTTCTAAAGAATCCACCTCGTGCAACAAAAAGTTGAGGCTAGATTTTAGTTGAGGCCAGATTTCATTGGACTCAAGAGGCCTAGAGAATTCGTAGGCACTCATTCTCACCTAGGCAGACCTCTTCTTTTATGTAGTAGAGCGGCTTATCTGAGCATACTTCCACAGGCATATATTTATTTTTGGATTTAGCATATGAAAGAGATTTGAGAAAGCTGAACCCGTTTTGGTGAAAGGCACGAGGGGCCACTTCTTCAATTGAGTAACTTAGGACTTAGTTCTGCCAAAGTGCAACAATAGAAAAAATGAACACAATCCAATTCTGTTAAGGTTGGTTTTGAGATGTTGTTTGTCTATTGACAAGATGTTTTAACAAGCCTCGCTATCTTCCTTTGAAACCACCCCACGCCATAGCATATCCAGCGTCCGACTGGACTTCAAAACCTTGGAACACCGGGAACACACTGTACCATGGTTGTGAGAGCATCGAACACTGTACAATATGTTATTGGTCTGACAGTCAATTTTCTTTTTGAAATTCTGATTAGTGCACATGTAGAGTGTGATAACATCTGATTGAGAGAAGAATGTTCTGAATGGATCCAAGCAATATCCATAGAAAATAGGCTTGCAACATTGCTATGCTTTGCAGCCCCGGGTCCGCTGAGTAG
>CAXAMN010000001.1:2462286-2474909 GCA_963970005.1 Durusdinium trenchii | reverse complement strand
TTTTTGCTCCTTCAAGGGATCGAAAAAAGTGATTTTTCTGGACACCAATTTGGGGTCCAAAAACCCTAGCAAAAACCGGCCCCGCCACAGAGGGCCTCCCCAGTTTGTGCACTGCTGCAATTTTGAGATGGGTGGCAAGGGCCAGCCAGGCGAGCAAGAAAGTGAGAGATCTCGTCTTGCCTGCCCCAAAAAACTCCTGCCACTGCTCAGGCGGATCTGCGGGACCGGAGAGCCAGCGCTTGGCTGGAGGCCAACGAGACAATGTGTCCATTGTCAGCAGTTGGAACAAGGCATGCAAACTCTGTAACACAACTGTTGTACATTCCAGATTGTACGGAATGGGCACGTGGCCAGGGATGCCCAACACAGTGGGCTTATGCTCGGCTGCTGAGGTAGCCATCTGCAACAGGTGGTCAGCAGTGACCGTGTCCCCTGCCTCAGCGAATGCCAAGGCTCGAAACTTCGTTGCCCTGGACTCCAAGATGCAAGTCCGGTCTCGGCCGGGGTGAGTGGAGGGGCAAAGTCCTCCGGGAAGGGCACCAAGGCAACGTCCCAATTGCGAGGACTGCTCATGCGTCGGAGTTTCTCACTTAGCGACTCCTCTCCTTTTTTCTTTCGTGATGGGGTCGCGAAGGCAAGCAGAAGAGCTTGGACCGAGTAACATGCATCATTCTCCTGCAAGACCAGTCGGTGGGCCTTTCCTACCTGACAGCCCATATGTACTGCATTGGAGGAACTGGTTGCCAGCTGCTCAAAATCAAGGCTCTGTAGGTGTGCAGGGCAGAAGATAGCTGCAGGGAAACGTAATGCGACAGCCCTGCAAACCAGCTGCTGTTGGGGTGATATCAACTACGAGGCCATGTTTTCCTGACAGTGGGGCTACTCCAGAGATCTTGCTCGCACTTGCTGCTCTCACTGCAACCGCTGCAACTGGTTGCCTACCTGCCGATGCTCAGTTGTCTCCGCCCGCCAGGGCAAGCTGACCCGACTCACTTCACAGTGAATGGCTTTAGTGCAGGTAGTTGCACTGGAGCAGTGATTGCCTCAGCAATTCGCTGCTGTGGCCAATTAGATCACCGCACGACTGGGTGCCATTGCCATGCCAAAAGGTGTATTAGCGGCTTTAGTTGCCACTGCGGACCCGGACAGGCACCACTACCACCTCGTCCATGCTGCAGAAGACTGCTTGTGCGATTGGAAGCCGACTGCCACCGAACTTGACATGCTCCAGCAATCCCTGCACATCACGTATGTGGAAGATTCTGCCCGTTGGATGGGTAGTAAACACAACTGCTGGCACTGGCTCCAGTGTCAGCTTCCGGAAGGAAAAGTTAGTCTAGCTGACCTGAAGCTTACGCACCCCAATGTCATTCCTAGCCGTGATAGGATCGCCGCACCAATGCGGCCAGCCTCGTGGATTCGATTTGAAACCACCATGACAAGGGAAGACTGGGAAGGTGCTGTTAGCCTGCCAGTGTCTAATCTCCACCGGGCAGACAAAGACCTTCTCCAACTGCTCCAGCGCTGCGTGGCAGGACAGCAAATAGCCTCCATGGAGGAAGCACAGGCCCTCCTCCTGAAGAACTTCCGTGTGGGCAAAGAAAAGCTAAGTGAGTGTGCACAATGGCTGACGGAAATGGCCAGGGATTCACTGGCACCAATCCCGTTCCGTGAAGTGTTTGTCATCCTGGCCCTCTTTCTCCCACAACTTACCTTTGTAGACTTCCACCAGAGCCCACTGAGGAAAGCTTTGTGCGGCAGCCTTCTGGAAGAAGGCGGGCTGCCTTCAGCACTTGCTGTGTGCGTTGGTACATCAGTGTTGCCTTTCCTAACCCTAGGGATTCCCATTTCTGACAAGGGTCTTGCGTGAGTGAGAATAGGGTGGCAATGGGGCATCATACCCTATCCAGTACTTGTTTAGTTTAGCCACCGTCCGCAGAAGGGCAATCCACGAGATTTCAGCTTGCTGCCTTTGATAAATGGCTTGAAACACTTGTGTTGCAATGCTTTCCAATGGCGTGACCAAATCCTCGAGTTGGCTTAGCAAGTCATCATTGGCAGCTAGAAAGAGGTTTTTCTCTCCCGGAACGAGACCCGTGGGATGATCTATAGCTGCTTTCAGTTCATCGTAGGGGCACGCCTCATGCACGCCGACAATTCCTCGCAAGTTAGCTGCCTGGCTCCAGGGCACAAAAAGTGGAGGTGACAATAGCTGCGGACTGAGTGCGGCTTGGCTTAAGTGGGGAGTCTGGCTGCCCTTCGTCGAACCGCGTTCCATAGCTTGGGTGAGCTGATTTGCTCTGTTGGCAGAGTTATTTGACGAGGGCGTGGAAACTGACTCGAGGTCAGCAGTATCCTCGCCCACTGGACAACAGCTAAGGCTGTCACCCTGCACCTGGCCTGGAAAAAGGTCGGAATCTCGTGGGAGAATCGCTCGCCACTTTAACAAAAGGCAAAATCGCAGGGCACTGTTGCCGACAGTCCCTGAGGAATATCCTGTGAATTTGCACCCACCGACTGGCTTCCAGGTGTCTACGGCCCATGCTGGAGGTAGATTAGGCATGCCTAAAATGGCGATCGGCAGCGTTTCCCAGCCCTGCCTCTCCAGGTCACGCAATGCATCCTGTGCTCCTACTTTGGCCTTACCGAAGGCATGAAATATGGCTGGTCGCATCCGATTGCGTGGCAATGCGCTGGCCTGGAAGAGGTGTTCCCCCGGCAGCGATGTGGCAGTGCATGGCCCTTCTAACATTGGGAGCACGGACAGGATTCCCTGTTCGAAGGTGGCCCTAGCCCAACTAGTGAGCCATGGGGTTCGCTCTCGCCCAGCCGAGGGCCAAAAAATGCTTACACATGTATAGGCCATAGAGTGACAGGTCAAGGGGAGTTCGCATCGGCACTCCAACAAAGGGAGTAAACATAGTCCCGTTAATGGCGGCCTCACTCGGATTAATCGGTGACTTGGCTCGAGAGACTAGTGCTAGGCGGCATGCCTGGAGGCTTTTTGCCAGCGCCGCAGCGCTAGGTTCATGTTCCATTGGGCTGCTCTTTTGGCGGTTGCCGATCGAGATGACCAAACCTGCATTGTATTCCAAGTGAGCTTCCGTGAAGAGCAGCATGCCAATACCTGAGCTGGAGCGAGACACAGGTCGTGCACACCCCATTAGGTCTGTCCATTGGTGCTGCTGATGGGCCAGTTGCAGTAGGTCTTGCACTTCGAAGAGTGTGACCGGTACACAATCGTTGTCAACGAGTGCAAAATGCTGAGCAGGGTATAGGAAACGGGCAGCTTCTAAGACAAAAACTCCTGCCCAATAGTAGGGAATCTTGTGAAGGCCAGTAGTAGCATCCGCGCAAACCCAAAGTACTTCAGTTGCCTCTTCTTGGGGACCCACCAGGCACCGGCGCGAGGCCCACCATGCTGCAAAGGCCGGCCAGTGAGGGACCTCTGCAGGCGAACGATTATCAACGATCAGATAGATCATGTGATTACGCACGATGAGCTCTCGATGTAACATGAGCGTATGTATGATGGCTGTCATGTCAGGTAGGTCTCCTTCTGCCTCCTTCTGCTGTGTGTCATATCCTTGGTCCTGTTTGGGCGGCTGTGCTCGAACATCTGACAACACCAGGGCAGGTCTGGCAGAGTCAAGGCCAAAGGGACTACTAAGGCAATCAGGCATTGCCAAGGCTGCGGATGCATCTGTTTGGGCCTGCGAAACACTAACCGCAGTGCCCTGGGCGAAGAGAACATGGCCAGCCTCTGGAAGCCAGTCCGCTGCGGCCTGTGTGAAGGCTATCGGCACTTGAACTCTATCATCCATGCTGTCATTGAGGTCCAATGGATTCTCATCCTCCTCCCAGGGATCTTGTGACATAAGGCTCGAAAAGGCTAGTGCAGTCTCCACCAACTAAGGTTGGCAGTTGCACTGGCAAGCGCGAGCGAAGGGGAAGGCGGCTCGGGTGACGGCAGCTAAGGCTGACCCCACTCCTGCATGCTTGGTCCAAGGACCTGCTGTGAGCCAAACATTGCGGCGTGATGCAACTGCAAGGAAACGGCTAAGCTCCCAAAACAGCTGGGGATTACTTCTCAAAGAACAGAATCTTTATACAAACGGGAAAAGAACCAGGTGTTCCTGCTCCAAACGTTTGTCACATGGACTGCATCCCCTATGCCTATTGTTCATGGTCGTCTTCCTGAGGGTGCAATAGTGACAGTAACCAGGCAACGTATACGAGGCCACGCAGCTGAGAATGCAAGTCGGTAAGGGGGGTGAGAAGGGCACCTTGCACATCATGCGGCACATCGTCAACAGTTTGTTCAATATCATGCACCAACGCATGAAAGCCTTGTACCCTGGCGTGGAGAGCTGTTTCAATCTGATGGTGTGTGCGCTCTACCTGGCGTTGGGGCAGGCACCTTGCGCCATTGACTGTGGATCCACACGGAGTACATGCTGCTGCCGCCTGTCAGTAACCGTCCAAAATCCTGCACGCCGCGGTAGCGAGCCTGGAAAGGGGCGTGTTGCAAGAAGGCTTCTAGAGAGTCCATGTTTGTTGCGATTTCCCTGGCTGGCACCGCATCTGCCAGTACAGTGAGAAGATGATCTTCATGGTGCTGTGTATGCAGGATCATTCTGCGGACCAATGTTCTTCTTGCGCCATATATGGTGGCTCCCCTAGTGTTGATGGCAATACATTCCTGATGGTATAGTGGAATGATAGTTCCCTCCACTGTGGCCCTAAGCTTAAGCAATGCCGGCGGGAAATGACATCCCTCCGTCCATTCTGGGAAGGTGGGCTTGACGTTTTCCTTGACTGTGTCCACCGGAAAGAAATGCAGCAAATAGCACTGTGCACGTTGCCCTTTGTAGGGAAATTGTACAATGAGGTCCAAGACTCCATAACGTATGTCGCCATGGTTGAGCTCAAAACGTACAAAATTGGTGACATCGACATAAGTGCCGTCGTCTGCCAAAAGCAGGGGTTCTTGCTGTCGCTGCATAACTGGTCTACCAGACTGCTTTCGCGGCACTGCCACAGCGTGCGTAAGCGCAAACTGGGCTTTGAAACTGCAGAAACCGGTTAGGTGGGGACTCGTGGCTAAAGCTCTGAGCCAAAGGTCTTGAGCCAAAGGGCTACGGAATGCCCAAGGATATCAGTTGTTGCCCTGCCTAGCATGCCGTGGAAAAGTCCCTTCTCGTTGCACAACCCTTTCAACTGATTGCACGAACGAAGCGAGAGGCATATCAGTGGTCAGGCAGTGGAGGCAGAGGCAATTCTTGGACTTGTGGGTCTCGGAGGTCATGGTTGAACTTGATGTCTCTAGGCTCCAGCACCCCTCTGCGGCCAGCTGCAAAAGTCTCTGAGATGCATGCGTGCCCCGCAAAGAGTTCAAGGCAGTCAATCGTCTCCTCCTCCATCATGTAGTGTTGAGGTTGCAGCACCGCCCAGGCGTCCCATAGCGGCTCTCCCATCACTTCTTTTGCCCAGCCACCCATGGCTACCGACATAGTTGCCATAACGGAAAATAGGTGTTGGATCCCATCCATCAGCTTCTTCTTCGTGCTGCGGTTTTGAAATCTCCGCCGCCTCACCTTCCATAGCTCTCGCCCGAGCTTCTGCCGTGGATGTTGGTGTCCGAGACCTCGGACTGTCACCATTGAACTCTGTGCCACTGGAAGTCTCATTCTCATCGGACAGAGTCAAGCCGTGATCAATCTCCCGGTTGTTGCTGGCACCGTTCTCATATGCAAGGTGACTTCGAATTTGGTTCCGGCTCCCATGAGCCTCGTCATCAAAGATCTCTTCGGTGGTTCGTCATCTTCATCCACGGAGCCCCCACCGTCTCCAAGATCTCCGTGGTCTTCATGGCCAATCACTTCTTCTCTAAAAAAGCACAGCAACCAAACCAAACCCAAAACCCACAACAAAACAAACCCCGGACCAAAGCTGGCTCATATCTCCTCGGGATGTGAAAATTGAGGTGAAGATCCGGGGATCTAGCACGGAGGGTGAAACGGGGCCATGAAGCCGGAAGTCGGGAGCACCTTCAAGTTCATCCGAAGGCTCCTGGGCGAGGGTCACGTGCAGTTCCTCACCGGGCACTCGCAAGTCAGAAGTGATTGCACTGGACACGGACATCACCGAGGAGATCCTGGAGGACGAGGCTGAGCAGATCAGGGCGCTCGAAGCCCAGATAGCCGCCCTGAAGAAGAAACCGTTCCTAGTGTGCTGGCTCGTATCTTCTCAGCTATCTTTTCGAATTCATTCAAGGTGACTTGTGCCTCTCGGCACACATAGCGCCCGTACCCGTGCAAAAAAAGGTGATGGCGGCTTGCCCTGCGATCCATCTCCAGAGAAGCCCATGTCGCCAGCCTGACAAGGTCCTCGTGGGCATTCGGGTTGGCCTTGACTTCCTTCATGGCCCAATCCAAGTACCTGGCTGGCACCCCCTGGTACATGAATCCCTTGTAGCGGCCGAATGGCACCACGGTGCTCCCCGGTGTGTTCCGGGCATCTCGAAGGAGTCTCATCATCAAGCCTCGGGTCGGCTTGGCCGGCAAGGGAATCTGTTCCTTCTCTGCTTCTGCAACCATGTTAACCTTTTCTAGCCTACTAGTTGGCCTACGTGATAGGAACAGTTGTCACTGAGTTGACTTGTGTAGTATCTGTTCTTATCGATGGATCGTCGTAGCGCGTGTGGTTCAAAAGGGTCCGCTGCTTAACATGGTAGCGGAGCTCTGATGATCCTGGGCTAAGTCCCGGGTGAGGAGCTCGGGGCGGACGCGTCGGTGGGGCGCGATGGACTGGAGAGCAACCTGCCTCAGTGGTGCATGGATGCTGTTGTTGAGTTTTTGTTGTTGGTGGAGGTTGATGGAAGTTTTTGGTGGAACCACCACCCTTTCGGAAGCTGTTGATTACAGTTGTTGGCTTTGCATTGATTTCGTATTGATGTTGGAGTTGCAAGCCATTTCGTGCACGCTTGTTTTGACAGAGTGGAGTCGAACATTGCTGTGGGGGCCTCAATTGAACACATACTTGAAGCTGTTTTGACATTGTCACAGTGGAGGTATTGTTGGTGCTTCATTGCAACCATTGGGAGTTTTCTAGTGGCGGCTTGTTTTGTCCACAGATGCAGAACGCGCTTGAGCCTCAGAAGAAAGCATACATTGCAGTTGAAGAAACGTTGGAGTACAAACTTGAGGAAAGCACGATTTACATATAAGTTGAGGTCCAAAGGATTGTTCTTTTTGGTTTTGGTGCATTGCAGCTACGGAGTACAGGCAATGGATGGACAACAGATGCAACAATTTTTGGCAGGGATGGGAACCTTGTTGACAAGACAAGATCAAGTGCTACAGAACGTGGTTGAACACTTGGGCGTAGGTTCAACTTCTGCCGCGGCCTCAGTGGCCAAATCATTGGAGTCAGCAGCACGGATCTTGAAGACGCCTGAACATTTCGATGCAAGTGACACGATGTCCTGGGTGACTTGGCGACACAGTTTCCTTAATTGGTTGTCCTACGCAGACAGTCGATTTTTGGACAACATCATTCAAGTCGAAAAATTGTCGCCTTCAGACTCGGTCGAAACAATGGACTGGGACGAAGCAGAGTGGGACCTAGCAAGGAAACTATATGCGGTGCTAACCAGCTATCTCAAGGGAACAGCCTTGCAGCTTTCCAGGTCAGGTTCCGAGGAAAGAAACGGGTATGCATTGTGGAAGACCCTCATGGACCACTTCGCACCTGCAACCCGTCAAAGAGCTCTAGCTTTGAGTCAGGCCACAGCGTCGTACCCTCAGTTCAAACCTGCAGCTGGGAAAACGCTACAAGAACACATTATGGCCATGGAAGCTTTGGTACAACAGTACGACTCATTGCATTCCAAACCTTTTGACAGAGAAGTTTTGCTTGGAGTTTTGATATATGTCCTGAAGGGATTAGGCAGCACTTGACATTGAGCATTTCAGACGCTACATCTTACCAGGAGGTCCGGGAGAGAATTCCGGCCTATGAACGGAGTTCACGACTTTGGAGTGTTGAAAACATGTTGAAGTCGACCACGAAACAAACAGACAACATAGGATTGGCACCCATGGAAGTTGACCAGGTTTCCAAAGGAAAGGGCAAAGGCAAAGGAAAAGGAAAGTCGAAAAGCAAAGGAAAAGGAAATTGGTCAGATGCCTGGAGTTGGGCCAGTTCGTGGTTCAAGGGAGGAGGAAAACAGAAAGGGAAGACAAAAGACAAAGGAAAGGGCAAGAGCAAAGGAAAATCCAAAGGAAAGAACAAAGGAAAAGGAAAGCAGAAAGGCAAGCTGAGCCCGGATAGGTGCCGGGTATGTGGTGGCTTCGGCCATTGGGGCAATGAATGCCCTAACAAACAAGATGATGTCCGGGAGGTCAGAGAATCCACAAGATGATGTCCGGGAGGTCAGAGAATCCGGGCAGCAGCAACAGGCAAGTCCTTTGGAGACTCGTGTTCCTTCAAGCAGTTCAACGGCATACAGTTCTGTTGGGAGCACGGCTGCATCGACACAACGGTCGGTTCGCAGGGTTCAGATGTACCATGTTGGTACCCCTCCTCTCCAAGTTCCAGAACAGTTCAATATCTCGGAGGTTGATTCAGAAGAAGAAGATTGGTCAACATTGACGATTCTTCAAGGGAAGGTTCGAGCAGTGAAAGCATGTAGTGATGAGTTTTGGTCGAGTGGCCAGGTGACAGGAAGTACGTGTGAGCATTACAACATATTTGATGTTGAAGATTTGTTATGTGGAGTTGGGTGGCCAGAAGACGACGCGTTCTACTGGTGGCTGAGCTCAGATCAGGAGACAAGTTTTGAGCGGGGATCAACAACGCAAGAACAAGAGAAAATGTTTGTGAGAGTGGTTGAAAATGTTGAAGAAAGCGAATGGATAGTGCTAGATTCCGGAGCTGACGTTTCATTGCTGCCATACAGGTGCCTTGCAGGTCAGGACATTCCATCTCCAAATTTACAGCTCGAGGACGCACAGGGCAATTCATTGGCAGTTGGAGGAATGAAACAGGCACAGGTGGAGTTTGAGCATTGCCTAGATGACAACTTTGGATGCTGCATCAGTGAATCTTTTGTGGTTTCGAACGTCACCAATATACTCCTTTCTTTTGGTCGAATGCTGAAAACAGGATGGACATTTGGTGAACAGCTGTCAGGTGATGCAGAGATGGTGAATAGGCTGGGATTTTCTTCTTGTGCAGGGATTTTGACTTCACCAAATGGTCGATTTCGCATTCCGGTATTTTTCAGGAAGAACAGTTTGAGTGTCCTGGCACATGTCAGAAGGGCCACCGAAGCCGATGTGGAGCAGCCAAATCGAGGCCATGTTCGAGGAGCATATGTGAGAATGAGTTTTGATGTCGATTCATTGAAAGAAGGTTGGTCTTTTCTTGAAAACGGCAATCCAGTCAACAGACGCCATGGCAGAGCATTTGTGGATCCTGGAGAAGCTCTTTCTCGTGTGACTTGGAGGTTCAGAACAACAATCGCCTTGGTAGGACCAGTTTGGGAGGTCATTGAGCATTCACAGGAGTTGGCTCTTTTGGATGATTTGGAAAGTGACATTCCTGGACTTGTGTTGCCAACTACTATTTTGACCTTTCCACAACGTTACATTTCTCCATTGAGCGATTGTTTGTGTACATTGGTGGCAGATGAACAGCTGCCTGAAATTATGGATGAACTAAAGAAACGAGAAGACGAACAGAGAGGAGTTCATTTGTTTGCATCAGAGCCATAAATATGACAAGAGTTACAGGATGTTCCAATGTTGGAGGCAAAAGGTATGGCCGGAGGACATGAAGAGTAATTGGAGTCGGTATGGGTGAATGGCCGTGAACTCACCAAAGACAGTCGGGTCAAGGACTTGCAAGATGGATGCAATTTCTTAGGCATTAATGCCAGCGGTTCCAAGTCGAAACTGTATGACAGGTTGTGTTCTTATGTGACCAAACAGTTTCAGAAGGACGTTGACAGGTCTCGCACGAATCTGCAGAAGTTGGAGTTGGGACCTGAGCCAGTGCTGCAAAAGAAGGGAATGGAGAAACCAACTGATCCAAGAGCAATCGAACGGCATGAAGCAACGCACCTTCCTTTTGCCCCCTGGTGTAATGCATGTTTGAAGACCAAGTCGAAAGAGGACCATACTTTGTCGAACACGGACGGGGCGGTTGAGAGCTCAGGTATTCCTCACATACAGATGGATTGGATGTATTTGGGAAGAAACTGCCCTTCCCTAGTTTTGCTGGACACCATGACAAGATTTGGAGCAATCTTTCCGGCAAGGACGAAAGGAGCATGGAGAGCACTTGCAGAGTTCTGTGTGAAATTTTCCCTTGGGCTGAACCATTTGGGAGAAGTCGTATATGTGATGGATTCAGAACCTGCTACATTAGGCTTGTTGGACATGATCGTGATGATCAGGCAGGACATGGGGTACAAGACTTCGAAGAAAGTTGGCAAGCCTTACCATAAAGGCAGAACGGCTCGAGTTGAGAGGTACATCCAAACGATTCGAAGACAATCCAATACCTTGTTTGCTGGAAGTGTTGATGTGGTGGACAGACCACATGGAGATGTTTGTTGGGAAGACGACATTGATTGGGAGTTGGTGGAGAGTGAAATGAATGAGATGGAGGTGGATTTCCATGGAGAACGACCCCCTGAAGTTTCAGCAGCAGAGTTGAAACAGTTGGACGGAGATGCCATGAAGACAGAGATACAGAAGTTAACAGATCTTGGAGTGGTGAAGGTTTTGACAAGACAACAGATGGACCAAAATGGAAAGTGGATTGACCTGAAAGAAGTGTTCGACTGGCGATTTCGACAGGGAAGCTGGAGAAGGAGATGCAGGATTGTGGCCAGGGAGTTTCGAACTGGACCATCAACAGAAGAGACCTTTTCCTTCTGTGTCACATTTTTCAAGGTTGGAAGTTGGCAAGTCTAGATATTTCAGATCTCACGGTTGAGCAGAAAGAGATTTGTTATGTTGAGATTTCGCAGTGGATGAAGGATTTGCTACAGTTGTCTCAAGATACCATTTGGGAGCTGAAACGCGTGTTACCTGGACAACGCAATGGGGCTCAAAGATGGTTCCAAGACTTCACACACACAACTTACAAAAGATTGGTTTCTATGTTTGCACAGCTATGCCTTCAGTTTTGAGACATCAGACCCGTAAGATTGTGATCAACGTTCATGTTGACGACGAGTTGATAGCAGCAGAGACAAAGGAGGATATTGAGTGGGTGATTGCAGAGCTGGAAAAGCATTACAAGTTGCAAGCAGAAGGGCCATTTCCGGTGGAAGGCCTCGGAGGAGGAGAAGAACTGTCTTATTTGAAAAAGACATATGTGTTGCAGCCTGACGGTATCTACATTAAACCGAGTTCCAAATTCCCAGACAATCTGATCAAATTGTACCATTCGCAAAGGCGAAAAGAAAAACAAATTCCTGAGCATAACCTGTTGATGCAACCTGATACAACAGCTGACTTAGATGAAGAACGACAAGCAGCTTTCAGAACAGGTTTGGGAACAGCTATGTACATGTCGCACGAGCGATTGGACATTCAATTCTGTGTGAAATCACTGGCTGGTTTTATGCGAAACCCGACAGAGCAGGCAGAACGGTGTTTGATACAACTCATATTGTACCTCAAGGGAACAGCAGATTTGACATTCCGCTTACCTTACACCCTTCTGGAAGCAAGATGGCAGGAAGGCTGAACAATGTCACGGACATAGATTTTGATGGAGAAGAACATGTGATGGAGATTTTCTGTGACAGCGATTGGGCTGGAGGAGCAGCACGAAAGTCAACAACATCGGTGATTGTGCTGTTGAACTCTTTGCCAATTTTGTCGTACAGCCGGACACAAAAGGCAGTCTCATTGAGTTCTTGTGAAGCTGAGGTGTTAGCCCTAACTTCTGGGGCCAGCGAAGCCATTTTGCTGAAAGAGGTATGGCAGTTCATGACGGGGGTGCGAGTTGAATTGGAGGCAAGAAGTGATTCATCTAGCGGAAGGCAGTGGTTACAACGTTCTGGATTAGGAAGGCTCAAGCATATAGATGTCAGACTTTGCTGGCTACAAGATGCTGTGAGGAATCAGCTTCTCAAGGTTCTTCCTATAGCAACTCAAACAAATATTGCAGACCTGAACACAAAGAAACTCTCAGCAAGTCGGCGAAAGTTTTTGTTATCCTTTTTAGGAGCTGTCAAGCTGAATGGAAAGAATGAAGTCATCGAGAGTGTTGGTGAAGATGAACAGGTTTCGTATTTTGCTGACCAATTTTGGAAGAATCAAGTGCAAAGAGCATATCGCTGGGTACACAACGTGAACAACAAAAGATTGGCGCAGAGTGCTATCTTGATTCAAGCTTTGAGCCTGAAAGGATGCATAGACAATGATGAACAATTGCCGCAACAATCGAACAACAATCCAGACAAGCAACATCAACAATTTTATTTGACCGTCATTGCATTGCTGGTGTTGGGCTTTGTCAATTGGTTACATGTTCATTGGCATGAGATGGTAGCTGTTTTGACTGGCAGGAGGCAGAACAAACGAAAGATGGAAGAAACA
>CAXAMN010000001.1:2440974-2453669 GCA_963970005.1 Durusdinium trenchii | reverse complement strand
ACCACAAACACACAACCACAAACACACAACCACAAACACACAACCACAAACACAACCACAAACACACAAGCACAAACACATCCACAAACACACAATCACAAAGACACAACCACGACCACAACCACAACTACAAACACACAGTCACAACCACTACCAGTACCACAGACACAATCACAAACTCACAGCCACTAACACAACCGCAAACACATCCACAAACACATAATCACAAACACGCAGCCACAAACGGGCCACAAACACACAATCACAACCACAACCACAACACAGCACACAACCACAACCACAACACACAACCACAGCACACAACCCGAGGACCCACAAGCAAAATCAAGAACTACAATACTCACGACCATGGCAACATGCTCCTCACTATGGCATCAAGACAAATGATTGACATGTCATGGTGGGGATCACTCGAAGTATAGTAATTCCAATGTTTACATGTGTTCACACCTTGCAAGATCATACAAATGATTTCATTCTGGTGCACAAAAACATTCTGAACCATGTTATATTTTTTTGCAAGCCTGTAATTCTTACCTCTCAAATCTGGGTGCTTACCTAAACCACCAGCCAGCTAGAAGCCACCCTCCACAGCAGGGACTGCAAAAGGGAGTTGGCGGTGCGCAGCCTGCCCCACCCGTCCTTCAGTGTACGCTTGATTACTTTTTCTTCAATCTCCTGGCCACTTGGAGCAAGGCCCAACCGGGGGGGGGCCGTGGCGAATCTGGATGTGCGGACGTGGCCAATCGGAGTGCCGGAGAAGCACCAGCACCAAAGTAAATGAGTTCACCAGCACCCAGCTGGGCCAAATTGGAGAAACCCTGATTGCACTCCCAAGTGCGCGGACTTGCGAGTTTTTGTGCGAGTATAGCTGGCCTTGTTCATCTCCACCATGCTGGGTGCGGTCATTTCTGGTCCCTTGTACCCAGCGCACTCCTGGAGGTTGGAGGAACAAGCTGAAATGGGCAGGTGGAATGGTCTGCAAGAATGTGTGATTATTAAATTATATGCACTATAATACTGTACATAGCGCTATTCTTTTGGTGACATCCACGTATCGTCCAACGCCCGACGTCGTGCTCTTCACTTCTTCGAACCGACTTGGTTCACCGCTCGTCACCGCTCGGTCACGCGTCGCCAGGCGCTGTGCTGGTGCTTGTTTCGTCACAGAACCGATCGGAACTCTGTGGAAAAGACGTTTTAAACCTCCAACATGGTCTGCATGTTTTCAGAAACTCGAAGGAACACCTTGACTGGAAGGAACAACTATAAACAACTATAAGGAACATCCTGTTAGAAGTTTCTCTTGGAAGATCTTGACAGCAAAAAACTTTCAACAATTTGTAATTCAAGACATGGCCTGCATGCAACCCTTCCCCTTTAGGCTCGGACAGGAGATCACACAGGAATTCCGGCGGAGGAGTTTTCACTCCGAATTACATTTATATAGCGAATTTAGTTTGGGGTAGAACTCCTCCGCCGGAATTCTGTTTGGAAGGTAACCTTATTTCATTGGATTCTGGAGAGAAACCGTTACCAAACCTGAAGAGTAGGGGCACTTGAAATGAAAAGCCTTCACGATTGGACTTTGCCCAAAAATATGTTGTGGCTGATTCTAACATACGAGTCCTTTGTATTTCAAAGAACAACCCATCCGTGGCGAACAGACAGGACAAAAGTAGGTAACAATCTTGTAAAACCATAACATCCAACTCTTCCCCTTCGAATCCTACAGGACTGGAATTACAATATTACTTCGGCCCCGAGGTTCGGGGTAGAAACTCCTCTGCCGTAATTCCAATTGGAAAGCAAGGTAGTCTCATTAGATTCTGGAGAGAAATTCTTACCAAACATTATTCCTCCTGAAGAAAAATATGTCTTGCAGCATAATTATTGATGTCTCGAAGACTCGAAAGACTACAAAACGAGATATTGGATACGTTGTTGTGGCACTGTTGGTTGTATCAAAATGATCAAGGGCACTTCTCTCCGCATGTCTGTTGTCCAAAAGCGCCACAAACACTGCTTGGTTGGGGTCTGTGAATTCTTAAATAGGAACGTTCAATTGTCGAAGCTAGAATCTAGTACTGTAACTTTATAAACATCTTTCATATGGTAAGGCCAGAATCTTTGACAAAAGAGTCGAACAAAAAGTCAAACTTGATAAAACCAAAAAACGGTAGCAACAAAAAATCACAAACGTCAAACATAGATCACAAATGATCACAACTCGAAAACATCAACAAATAAGTCAAAAGTGGAACACATATCAACAAGTGAAAAAAACAACATGTCAAACATATATCAAAAAACAACATGTCAAACATATATCACAACTTGAACATGTCAAAAACACATCAAGTATTAAAAAAGGAAAAACATCCAAACAACGTCGAAACACGTCAAAAATTCGGCAAACATAAATAAATAGACAACACATTTATAAAACACGTCAACAAAAAGTCGAACTAAGTCAACATTAGAAAACAATCCGAACATGTCAAACAAATCGGGAAGAACATTGAACAACTGTCAAAAAAGGGTCAAAATTAGAAAAACAAAGGTAAAATAAACAATTCGGATCTGGGCCAATTGACTTGTTTTACTTTCTGATGTGATTGTTTTTGACTTTGACGTTTGGGACTGACTACTAAGTTGACTTTTTGTTTCACTTTTAACATTTTGAAAACAAGCTCTCTCCAATGAATGATTTTTGTAATTAGTAAAATTTATCCGAAACGATACTCCTACCTATTTCTCTGACCCCTACACTGGCTGACAGTTTGCTGGTTGCAGCTCGAAGCTGTATGACCCTTGTGGGCGAGGACTTCACAAAGAGTGGACACAACCATCCTACACGAAGAGAAACCGATCGCCGCCTGACGCCTTAACCGCGCTGGGCTGGGTTGCGCCTTGGAGCGCACGGCCTTAGTGGGCTCAGCGTGCTGCGTGGAGATCACCACGGTGTGAATCTTCTGTGGCTCTACGGAGCCATCCTCCTTGCCCAAGTACCTCGAGAAACCGAAGAACGGCCAGCGGTTCCGACCAGTGCGACACGAGCTGCTTCTGGTCGTTTTGTGATCGCTCCTGCTTGGCATGGATCACGCATGACATGTGAACGCATGCAAGCGTGCAATAATTTTATCAATCTTCTCACATTGAGCAAAATCTTCTGCCTTTGGCAGTTCAGACTTGACCATCCACCTTCTCCAGTAGCATCATTTCTGAAAAGGTGACCCAACGAATCACTTCCCATGCCTTCGAAATGACAGCACTTTCTGCGATTTCTTTTTTTACAAGACCTGACACCCACACGATCTCTCTTACCCTCCGAAGCATTTTGTGCGCAGATTCCACACCTCTAGGCCTGGCAACATGAGAGAAGTCAAAAGCATCACCAATTAAAGATGAAGATCGACGGTTGTAAGTTGTGTCGAACAAGGGCATCTTGTCTATAGACTCTAGACACATATAGTGTATATATATATATAATATATATATATATCTTGTCTATATATAGACACATATAGTGTATATATATATATACCCTAGGGATCCAAGTACCTTCTCAGAAGATGATTGGAGACACTCTTATGTAGGTTTGGAGGGTCCAAGTACCTTCTCAGAAGGTACTTGGATCCCTAGGGATACTATATTCCGACCTTCCCACAATTCTTCAAAATTCGGAAGGGGTGTCAGCGCCAAGTCACTCGATAGTGACCTGGGTCTTGCCATCAGGACGAAGCCACCAAAGCTCACCACTCTTGCGCACGTCGGTGAGCCTTCGTATGGATCACATGAAGACCGGCGACAGCGGGGTGGTTGACACATGTCGACACCACGGGCTTGTCGCCCAAACACTTGGAAAGCCCAACAACCTCCAAACAAGAGCAAACACAACACATGCTACACAGCGGCAGTATGTCTTTCAGTCTCGCGTGACACCGGCTACATCCAAGGCTTGAGTGTTTTTCTTTTTTTGGACCGCTGGGGGACACCAACCAACCCTCCTTGAAGGACCAGCTCCTGTTTCACCAACGAACCCTTCAACTTCACCTCAGGTCGTCAAGCCAACAGTCGAAGCTCGCAAAGGTTGAAGGTCAAGATCAGGCGAACACATGTTGTTGTCACAAAAAAAACACAACATATAGAATAAACCTTGGTTCCAATGCTCAAATTCATGGTTTAACAGTAATTTGTAAGTGTGTTTGTATGTGTTTAGTTCTTGTATCCTACACCCTTTTTTTGGACATCAAGCTTGGTTCAAATGAATGTCTGTTGTGAATCTTGGTTCTGTCAAAGTGAGTCCGATGTCCTGTGAGTCGTTGAGTCGGAACTCGGGGGTGAGTCCGTTCCAAACCGTTCCAAAAAACATGTATCAAATCAAGTGGAGTCGTTTAGCTTAGTGTGTTTGGACCAAAAACATCCTGGAACTCTGAGAATGGGCTCTGCCCGCTCAGCTACAGCTACATGTACTTTGCAGCCGTGATGCTTCTTGCCCAGCCGCGTGGCGATGGAGTGCGTCAGTGGCATGCAGTCAGAGGTCTCATCGGTGGCGTACCCGAACCTCACGTCGCTGTGGAGACCGTCTCGGAACGAACGGCGGTCTCCACCGGTTTCGAAGCGATCGTTTCGGTGAACGCGGTGGAACTGGTTCGTCGCGGCAACACATCGGTGCGATGAAGAAATGCATCGAATGCTCCATTGAACATCGTCCGGTTCCAATTTCTTGGACGTTTAGAAGAACGTGGCCACGTGTGGCCACTCTCTGCTGGATCTGATCTGGATTTTTTGTGAGTCGCCTTAGACCTGATACCTGATTGGCAAGTGTCGTGGGAACCTCAGTGGTTGGGGGCTAGCTTCACTTCAAAACAGTAGGGAGGGGGATCGATCGGATATGTGATGATAACAGGAAGCATCATATACGCTTGACAAACCACCGATGCAAGGGATAAAAAATGAAGAGTTCAGTCTATAGGAGTGTTCGACAATGGAAGTGAGTGAGGATCTACAAGTCTGATGATGGCAATAGAATCAACACAATCTGTTCCATGACACCCGAAACACGACCCGCACGTTCCCCCGAATCTACGACGGACAGTCAACCGTCACAGTGGGACGTCTAAGATCGTCTATGTTACGACCTGGGCACTGGAAAATCAAAGCTAAGATCGATCACTTGGGTGGGTCCTGGTATGATGAACCCTACAGAATTTAAGGAGCATGTTTCAGGAGCCAATTGGTTACTACTACACAGTGCAAACCGTACCTTTACTGCGGTGCAAAGCCTCTTGATCGACGTGCTGGCGAGACAAAAGGAGCTTGTGGAATGTGTCTGGCTGAACATGTTTTAACAATTCCTTTGGAGAGAAATAACGTCAAACAAGAGAGTTCAATTCCCTCCACTACCAGTTGCCGATGATAACTTACTAGTCTCAGCAACATGCAAACAAGAGACATGATTCCCTGGTCACCAGCACCAACATCCAAGTCGTCCTCCGTTCTCAAGTAAAGTTCTCAAGTAAAGGCACGTGGGAACTCATTCCAATTTGAGCAATCATTCTCAACACTGCAAACATCTTTGGGATTGTCGATCATCTGCTCTATTTCCCCCAATAAATCCCTTGTGTTTAACTTTGCACATTGGACATGTTCATCTGTGAAGCTCTTAGGGCCTCTCAATCTCCTGGCCTTGCCCACGTGCACTCCGCCGGCAATGTCTGGACTCTGCTTGTTGATGCCTCGTGTTTGCCACGCACCATCCACAACGGGGGAAGGCGTTTGGGGCATCAACAAACCCGAGCCGCACATCATAACAAAAATAGCAAATCTATTGTGATAATGCGCTCTCTGATACACATCTTGTTTATCCGGTTTTAGATGGATTGAGGACATGACCAATCAAGCTTGTCAAACACTCACCAAAAAAAATCAATACCCTGCACCGCAGAGGTTTTGGAATGGAATACTTTCCAAAGAGATTTAAAATCTCGATAAGAGATTTAAAATGCAAAAAAAATGCAAAAACATGTTTTAAATGAAACAAACATGATAAAAAAATGTTAAAAAATGTTTTAAAAAATGATAAAAATGTTAAAACATAATAAAAAAATGATAAAAACTGATAAAACAATAACATGGCCAAAGTTTGGACAACGTAAGAACTTGTGAGAACCCATTGGGCATACATTGGATTAACATGTGACTAAAACGGGGTTGCATGGATGAAATCATAATCTCAACGATTAACAGTTTGTGAGCACTTGGTGAACCTATTTGTTTAAAGGTTTGAGAAAGTTAAACCAGATATGTTTGTACATGTTTCATGCGACCCTGCTCTGATCTAATCCTTCTCTGATCTAGGTGATTGAATTTTTCTGGTGAAACACGTGCTACCCTTTGCTATACCACTTTTGGTGTTGTCCTTTTTGTTTACGGTTTCGCAGGCGTTCTATCGACAAAAGCAAGCTCGCCTGCAAAATTCCATGGTTTTCTTCTGCAGGGTTCCCCTTCCCAGGTGGAGAAACTTTAGGTCCGTGGATCAAACTGCACTCGTTTTGTTACTGTATATAATGTTGTACTGTATATATAATATTGAAACTTATGACTTATGTTATACTATATGTATACATGCATGCAGTATCTTTTTCATGGTCTGGTGACGTGCCCTGTCTTGTACCTAGTGAATTGGATTGGAACAAAGGAGAAGCACCAGGTATTTTGTCTACACAGTGCAAAACTCTATTGTATGTGTACTCCTCATTTACAATGAATATAATCGGCAGACGTGACACGCAAAGATTAAACTCCTGAGCCCTTGCTTTTCCATATCTCCTTCCTCAATTGGGAGAGTTGGAGGTGTGAATTAAGCGGAGGCTGTGCCGGCTCTGCCACGTCATCGCCGCTTCATGAACCGCGACCGGGAGACGAACCAAGACCTCGCAGGTCTTGTCCGAAAGGCCCTTGCTATCCACTGAAGAAAGGTCATCCACAAAACCTCGAGGCGTGGCTGTTTTTGTTTCATCCAAACACCCCAGTCAACCATGCGATCGGTGCGTTTCGGTGTTGGCAAGATAGAAGGCCCAAATCTGTGCCTTCTGTCGAAGCGACATCGCCACATCATGAGACGCCATGTCGCCACATGAGACGCCCGCACGGGGGTGAGATCAAACCCAAACCGCGGCACCTTGATGTCTTGATGGTCCACCAAACCGATGCACCAAAACAGCTGTTCTGTTTGGTTCCTGAAGAACACGTGATCTAAAAAATCGAAACATCCCATGACTCATCGATTGTTCAGCGAACGCAAGTGACCGAATTCACGTGACGTGGACACCGTGTCTCGACGAGACGCGGTGGGTTCCCCGTTTTTCTCAAACGGTCGCCGTGACGCTATCGAAGCCAATCTGTGCCACGACCCCACGGACCACCTGAGTCGGATGGCCAGTGGGGAGGACGACGAATGGTACAAGAGGGACATGTACAGGGTAACTTTGGTGGTGGCATCTTGTTCAAGATCAGTTTCCCGCCCCAGAAAAGGCACTTCCTTCAAATGGATCCAGAAAACGCAGCCACAGCCATGCAACAAAAAACCATACATCATACATCTATTCCAAAATTCCAAAAGACTATGGGCCAGAAAAAGGAACTCCTAGTGCAGTGACTACGATTTGTGATTGACATTCCTTAGGTCAGCGATCCAGCTAAGCACCACCGTGCCTCAAACAACTGTACCCTTCAAACACCCCGTTTTCATTTAACAAAACAACCAACACCTGCGTGACCCAATGGATTTCTGTGACTTTTTGGCAACGCCCCAACATCTGCAGTTTCATGACTCTAACGCGCAACATCCAATGGTGCAATCGGTGCAACGTCACATCGGATGTCTCGAGATACCCCTGGTCAGGCTGACCAACCAGTCCCCTCAAGTTCATGTGTTCTGTGTTGGAGTCTTAGACAGTCTTTCCTGATGACTTATGACCCACTCTGCCATGTTTGGGACATTTCCACATTAATCTATTCTTCTGTGCCAATTCCAAGTTGAGTCATCCATCATCCAACATCATGCACCCCTTGTTAGATTCGAATGCCAACTCTGTGCAGCATGCACGTAGCTCTAGACTCTGCCCCGCCTTCTCATAGTCCAGCTTAGCCTGGGTGGTGATCTCACCCGCCACCATGACCATGTTGTCCTGTTGAGTCTGTCGAGAGACTTCTTTCATGTATGTGTATATATAAAATATTATATATATATTAAAATATTATGATTTAATATATAGCAATGATTTGCAAATTATACTCAATTATGTACCTGCATTGGGTTGGTTGACCCAGGGTCCAGTCGCAGGCATCTACGGTCCCAAAGATCGTGTTTGAAGCAGCGACAGAGGTGACCGACCTTCATCCGGGATGTTAAGTCACAGCTCGAGTCATCGGCGGGTTTCCCGTTTTCTGTGCCCTGGCTTCGTGGGGTGGTTCAGCGGCAAAAGTGTGAAACCGCAGATCGTACTCGACGAAAACCGTACCTGCACCCGAAGCAAGCGAAGTCGCGCGCCGCGTAGATGCACAAGTCAATCCTATAAAATCTGAACTTCCCAGATTTAGAATACCACCACGAATAGGAAGGAATATCCTCGTGGTGGCATCTTTGATAAATCTGACCTGTCCTTCCTAGAATATCAAGGATTCCACCACGAGGATCGGGCAATAAGCTTAGCTGCGTTTAGCTTAAAGCATCATTTTTGGGCCAATGCCTCTGGACTAAACACATCCAGTGCTTGGTCTTTGTATATATATATATATGTCTAAGTACTTGATGGTGCTTGTCACTTCCTGTATCATGCAGGTGCTTCTAAGGGATCACCACTTGACTGACTCAACCCCGAAACACTCCATACATGTCCATTCCTTTCACGCTCCTTGGTCACTGTCTCGCAGGCCACCTTGGACTTGGGATCATCCTGCAAACATGTGACATCCGCGTGCATTCGGTTATGTTGATATACATAATATATATATATATATATTATGTTGATCAGTTCAATCACGTATACCTGCACGGGTGATGAAGCTGAAGTCCATGGTAGTTGGTCCCGTTCCGATCATGCCTGGTGGTCCTGGCTCCTAAGATTGGGTTCTCGAGGTTCTTGGATAGTCAAGACAGGTCAAATGCAGCCAAGTGGGTGTGTAGCTCAAAAACCTCCCAGGCAAGGACCCTGTGGACGAAGGGAAATAGACCACAATCCATAGTTGGGGGTCTCCCTATTGAAATACACACCCAAGTGAGTGAGACCCTTCCTCCGTAAAAACCACCACACAGATACCACCACTGACTGGATTCGTGGCCTCTTCGGTCTGGTCTTGCGGCCTCTTCGGCTCCGGTCTCCATCAGCTTCGCAAGTCTTCGCTCAAACAGCCTTCGAGGAATGGTTCGAGCCTTCTGTCCTTGAGGCATGCGTCCAGAACAGCATCAGAGACCTGCAGGGAGAGACTTGTTTTTATTGATTCAGGACTTGGGGTGTACCGGTGTACCAGTGTACCAGCTCTATTTCAAAGATTGGTGTCAATTAAAGTTCATCTCAATGAATGGTGTTCTATTTTTTTGCATTGTGTTGTAATCACAGTAATTAAAGAAAATCATAGACTGGATTTTTGGAACGGGCATCCCAACACTTGACATCCCCGATTTCAAACCCACAACTGTTGATTTGTAATCCTTTACACTATGAGTCTATCACCGATGCTCAATAATAGCTACAGTAGCTTCCTATTAACTATAGAACTTACTCACCCCCGCTTGGTCAGCAAAGCTGGGTGGGACCAGACCGAAACAGCGCCCTCGCCTGGTCGCAAAGCTTGTCTGGATGGCCTTCGTTCACTGACTCTGAGGAGAAAAGGAAAGTCGTTCGCCCGGTTCGGGCCTGGCGCTTTGTACCGCTTGCGAAACGGAGACGTGCAGCTGCAATTGTGTGATTGTGGGCGTTTATAGAATATGTTCTATTGGTAGATGACGACAGAAGTGACCAACTTGTGTATTGTCTTGCATATATCTAATGTATGCTAATGAATTATATTGTAGTTGTACCAACAATTTGACTTGCAGACCCGTGTTGTGCCCCGCAAACAAGGGACTTTTCCTTGGCCAGCATGGGCTGGCACTTGTATTGTTTCTCAGGAGCTGATGTGGCATCACAAGCTAAACAATGTCACAAACCTGTCAAAAGAACCATGTGCGATATGTGCTCACCGAATCTTGAGAACCAGGTTCCGGCAGTTTTACCTGACCGGTGGTCTGTGGTCTTTTTGCTTAATTTTGCTTATAACACTTTTTTGGCAACTGTCGAGGTTAACAAAGAATTTGGTTTGCTGAGACTCCTAGCTTGTTGTGACCAGTGTTATTTTTTGTGATGCTTTGCCTAGCATGAGATGTTTCATTTTTGTTCGCCAGACGGTGACCCAGGTTGGTTTGCAACCCCTAAGAAGCAGCTTCACGGCTCGTCCAAAGTTCGAAGGTCTGAGGGGTTTGACACACTGTCCTGTTCGGAAGTTCCCACGTCGCGGCGTCATCATGGTATGTGGTGTGGCAGGTCATGCATCTCCGGACTACTTCTTCAACATTATTAGACTCGCATGGGCATTGCCCTTTGATGTAGCCGAATCACGCAGTATTCAGTGCAGCCGTACCGCCCCAGAGTCCCATTCCCTGCACCCAATTAAGACGGCCACGTACTGTTGTGTTCCTTTTAGAAAGGGGTGCGTCTTAATTTGGATGCTGTTTTTTTCTTTGGATATTTTGTTCGCATCCTATGATGCGCCTGCAAAAATCTGTCGACAACGCTGCTCTGCACTGCTGACATTAGCTGTGGATGTAGAGGACGCGATGTCCAAAACGTTGCAAATAAAAAAAAATACCGACAGGAAGTCCAGACAGGACACCCCAACTGCTGTCAAGCAAAGAAATGTAACCCTCAACTGCTGACATTGCCTGCGGATATGGAGGGTGTATGTCCAAAGGGTTGTAAACAGGATTGCCAAACTGCTGTTTTCTTGCAGCGATGGCGCCAGCGATGGCGCCTCCCCTCAAGAAGTTCCAACAAACAGGCTTGCTGTTTTGGATGCCAGCCTAGCTCCAGCAAATGAGCCAATCAGATCCAATAAGAAGCAATGATGAGTCAGCTTGAGAAGACGCGCAGATTCATTTGATTTCATTTGTGTTGCTTGTGCAGTGCAGCGTGGTCGAAATTTAGCATTATTTTGGGACTGGCGCTGCAAGTGTAAGAAATAGTACAGACTTCGTGGCTGGAGAGGGGTTGGGGTGGAGGCCCAGTGCCTTCCCCCTGACCTCACCCTGCTTCTCTGCTACTCGTGCAATGCGTCGGGCTAGCGCTTCTGGAATCTTCTGGAACTGTGGCCACCGATGCACCAAACCCATACTCTGTGCTTGCATCTGTCGCAGCTCAAGTCTGCCAACCAGTACAGTACCCACAACAGAAAACTGGCCACGATCTTAGTCAGGACACGGGTTGGAATGCGCCTGACTTGACGGTCTTGTTGGGCCTGGACGAAATCATTGACACAGCTGAGATTGACAGTTTTGGCCGCCTCAGCAAATCAAACCACTGCAAAGCGCCTTGCTTCGGGGAGACGGATCTGCTTGTGTTGAAGGCGCAGCACTGCAACCGCACGGGCAACACACCGTGTAGGAGCCATGGCCAGAAAGAAACCTCTTTCCACGCTCATTCCAACAAGTGGCGTCAAGAGTCAGAGTCATTGACATCCTTGGCAGCAATCTTCTGGACGCCCTGGGAAGCCATCTCTGTTACCAGGGCCAGCTGTGCTGAAGATCACAACGTCATCTGTTGGCGGGCCGAAGACCAGTTGGAAGGTCGAAGGGGTAGGGGCATCACGTGAGAGCGCAGCATCTTGCGTCAAACCGGCATCATGGCAAAGCGCGAGGAGCTCCCCTTGTGCCACGTAAGAAGACCAACTGAAACTCATGGGCCACACATGTGAACCGGAACGGAAACAACACCCCGTCTCGCCAGGCTTCACCAGATTGCAAGAAAGTCTTTTGCTCTGCAGCACACATCCCTGCTTCTGCCACCAAAGCTGAAGGAGACGCCAAGTCTCAAGTGTCTGGGACAGAGGGGCGGTTGCCCACAGCCGATACAGTCCCACCAGCCAAGGCCCGACAAGCCAACCCCAGCTTGCCACATTGCAACTGCTTGATCACCAATTGTACAAATTCACTGCTCTGAATCCTCAAAATGTTCAAGGCCATTCAAGAAGATTGACTTTGGCAGCTTGTCAACGCGACTGGCGACCAAATCAGCAAACTGAGGACCTGTACTCCATTGTACTCCGGTCCGGGCACCCAGTCCGGCAGAAGATGTTCCCACTGCCCATGGTTGGCCACTACAATCTTCTGGGCTGCAGTATGCCTAGGACAACAGGAAGCTTGATGCTGTTTGCCATAGAGCTAGTGCAGCACATCCAGAACTGTGTCGACATACGTGCGGAACACCAGCCATCTCTGTTTTCGCCACGAGGCTGGCATCCACTCAAAACCAGACAGGGGAGCACATGGAAAAAACAAAACACGCTTTCAATATCACAGTGTCGGCAAACTTGAAGTTGGCTTAGGAGAACGTCGATGAGGAACGGAACACGCA
>CAXAMN010000001.1:2397210-2430974 GCA_963970005.1 Durusdinium trenchii | reverse complement strand
CACACTGCTTGAGCACTCAACTGCGGTCGGACATGTACACTTCGAGTGGCAACCCTGTGACTAGTGACAAGTTAGGAGATGAACGGAACAAGCCAGGGATCACAACCACAAGCGATCCGCAGGAACTTGGTCATACTGCTGAGACTGCCACTGAAGCCATTCTTGCCGCCGAGTGGTGGATGCCCCGCGGCTGCTGGCAGATCGTTTCCCAGATCGGAAACGATGCGATCTAGCTCTGGCAAGATTCCCTACGCAGGTTGGATGGCGACATGTTGATGAGCAGGGCCAGCGGAAACCGAAAACTCCGGAGCTGGCAGCCAAGAAACCCCACCCACGCCGAGAAGGAGCCACCACTGCATTGAGCTGAACATCAGCTGAACATCAGCGTCTGGAGCCCCACTAGTCACAATTCTACACAACCAAGGTTCCTCGGTGTTCCTGCTTTCATGTGGATGGGAACTTGTCACACCGAACAGCATAGCATCATAGCATCTTTCTTCGTAAGCGTCAAAGTAGCAAACGCAAAAGCAACAAAAGCAAATCTAAGAAAACATAATGACAATTTCCTGATAAATTTTCTTTGAGCAAAACAATAACACATCCCTTTAAGAATGCCCACCCTTTAGAAAGTGTAGGAAATAATATAGCAACACGGGCAAAAGATGCTACAATAATCACAGGAACAGCAGCATCGGAGGTAAAACTTCTATATATAGAGTTTCTTCAAAATGACGACTTGGAGTATCAACCCCCGGCCACAGCCCAGGCCTTCTTCGCAGGTGGCTCTGCCATCGTGACGCAGCGCGATGAACCGTGGAACTGAGCCAGTCCGAACAACGCAAACACTTGAGCCACGTCAAAACACCAGTAGCGACGAACGCCTGGGAGCAGGGACCTTGTACACCAGCCCACTCCTATGCTTCCATGGCAAAGGTCGTCAAGAATCCAAGTGAAAATTTCACTCTCCCCCATCTGTTCCCCAAACCCATCCAAAGCTCATATCAGCGCCTCCCAAATCAGACTTTTGATATGGGCAAATTTAGTGAACGGTTTTTGAACAGGCCTCTACACATGCCTTCAATACCACTTCATGAGATCTCCCAGACTTCCTCGCTCTTTTGACAGCTTCAGCTGGCGCTCACGCGACTGTAGGAGACGATGCAGGTTCTCGGCTCGGAGATCTCAGAGATGAAACTATTTGAACACAAGACCATGCGGCAATGCAGCTGTGGATCAAAACCCCGTAAAAATCCTGGTTAAGGAAAACACTCATCAAAGGCCAACGTCAAGCGTTTGCAGCGCCTGGCTACCAGTCTGAAGGTGATCTTCCCACCCAGGACTACAGTCAACCAAAAAGTTGGTTCATGAGGGGCTCTACACCAAAATCAGTTGTGTATTTTGCGAGCTGTTGGAGAAAACTTCAGGTATGTCTCAGACTAGGATGAAACCCCCAACCTCAAATGATTCAAAGGATCGGATCACTTAAAGACTTACACTTTTCGCAGGTCGCTCGGTTGTCTCCCTCACCAGGCACGCAGGTCCCCCGGTTCCCCCCCATAGATTTCTGTGTGGTATGCCATGATCGTGGCAACTCAAGTGGCAATTGCTGGCCATAAAGAGTATCAGGCTTGATGTAATGTATTGCTATGTATCAATTGTTTAAGTGCAGCTCATGACTGAAAGATCCATCTTTGAAAGCAATGCTATTTTCTGGGACACTCTTCTTTGCACATGCTTCTAGAAGAGAACATTGCATGTCAGAAATCAGAACTACACCTAAGTTGGCCCCCCAAGCAAATTTGGTAAGACACCATCTAGATGTATTAATTCACCTGTATTTGTGATGCGCCGTCAATACCATGTGTCGGCCGGTGGACCATACAGTGATTGGTACCGACCGTTTGGTTTGTCACGACATCGCTTCGTCCAGTAGTTGCCAAGCATGCTCCGAACAAGGCTCGAAAGCAAACAGTATTTAACATATTTTAACATTATTTAACTCAACGATTGAAACGGATGATTGAAGCAAGGGCCCCCGCCCCCCCTCACTCGTGCCGCAGTCCATCGGCGCAATCAGTAGGGTTACACACAGCACATGAAAGCACATGAAGTGGTGCACCGACCGAAAGAACCGCCTTCCGCAGTCAGTACCCATGGTAGTGGTTCATGAAGGAATAACAGGTGAAGCTCGCGACTCACACGTCAATCAACTTGCTCCCTGGAATCACCCATGAACATGAATGACCAATGTCCAAATCTCAAACTCCGCGCCAAACTGCCTTACACACATGCACCGTACTCCCAGCACGTTGAGAATATTGCTGAAGAACCTCAGCAAATACTCGCAGGGAAGGCATTTGATTGAAAGTGATTGCCCACCTGCTCCCTTTAAAGAATTTGGGCCGTGGACCCATTTGCCCACAGTAGATGGCAAAAACGGTGAGCAAATGTAGTACACCACTCGTTTTGAATTTTAGCCCAATTTGCTTAAAACGCAAAGCACAAGCGACATAGGCGCTTCAAACCTGATGAAAAGGCACACGCTGCAGCAAAGCACACGTTTGAGCTGCCAAACGAAGGACCAAAGACAGGCATGCCCAGCCAGGCTGGCGATGGTTTCCTAGAGGACATCCTGGTGCCAGAAACATCAATTCTGTCTGAACGTCCTACGTTTCTTGCAATTTCAAGTGAAGATTTAGACCTACTACTTGATGGAGGCTCGTGGGACTTGGCCGCCTCAAGCATGGCCCTTGGACGCTCGGTGAATACCCCTTTAGCGTAAGTGGTCTGTTTGGGTGTTAAACTCACGATCCTGTGTCGTCATTTGCAGTAGCAGCGCCTTTTCAGCACTGCCCATGGACTCTTTACGGTCAAGGCAGTCCCTCTTCCAGGGAGTGTCGTTCTCGACTTCAGTCCATCGGATTCATACAATCACGATGCCCTGAAAGATTGAGAATGACATCTTCGTCGATGATTGCCGCTTCCAAGGCGGTGGTGCCTGTCCTTCGATCTGGGAAATCAATGTACCGGTGAGAGGGCTGATTTTTGGGGAGCAACCCCTGGCGGTAGCTGTGCTCTTGGGTTCCCGGCAACTGGAACATGCAGCATGCCACAAAGGTCTAACGCAAATACCTAGCATATACCAACAAACACCTGAATTAAAATGCCTTCCCCCAAAGGAACTACGTATCAACATATTGTGCCGGGGCGTATCCTAGCTCAATCTCCTATCCCTGGATATTGATGTTATGATCGGTTATGATGAACACCTCAGTTTCGAGATAATTATCTCAGATCTCTGAATGTCACGTTGAGAAGAACAGGCACAACAGCTGCCGACAGAGCGGCTGCTGATGTTCAATCACAAACCGAAGACCAAATTTAAACAATTTGATGTGAACGCTTGGGGTGCATGTTCATTCGTCCCGAAAAAAATGCTTTTCCCCTTCAAGACATTCACCACATTTGTCGGGCTGAATCCCACCTGGCGACGAGGACCACTCAAACTCACAAAACCATATGGGCATGAAATGGCATGAACCACTTACTTGAGACTTGTGCCATCTGGGACTTTTTCCTCCTTTTCTTTTGCGATCCTTGTTTGCGGCAGAATAGGATGTTTGCTTTTGAATCGTCCCATTATGAAGTGGCGCCCTTTCTGGTTCTCCGTAGTTCTGTCAAAGCTTCAGCTTGCTGTGTTCTTGTGCATGCAGTGTGCCAGCCAAATTGGATCGATGCCTGCAAGTCATGTTTTCTTGGCAATCCACAGTTTCGGTCTTCCAGGGTGGCGCAAGTCGTCTTGAGGCACAAGTCGTGTTGACACGGAGTTTACAGGCATTTTTTGGAATGTATTTTTGTTGATTGTACATATCGCACTGTGGCAAGCTGTGAGTCGGTTCTAAGGAGAGTCAAAGCAGCGGTCGAAAGTGAAGGTTGCCTGTCTGGTCTTCGCAAGACCAGGTCCTCCATCTTTCTTGTTGGCCCCATGACATCTCCAAGTATATAAAGTGTAAGAGAGCCAAGATTTCAGGGAGTGATGGGAATGTATCACTCTCACGCATTGACATGGAAGTGGACAAGCCAAATTCAGGAACCCTTCGTCTTCGTCGTCTTCCAAGGGACCCGGAAGTTCCATCGAGTCTTCGCACAACTCGTCTGCTTTCTTTCGTCTTCAGACTTCGGGCCCGGGCGGGTTCAGGTCGAGCCGTCGCCGGAAACCGGGTCGCTTGATTTTGGTGGAGCAAGCATATGCAAGCATATGCAAGTTGAAACGTCTTGCCAGGGAAAACAGTCTGGACAGGTTGAACGATGAGGATGAAACATGGCTTCAACTTGCCTGATTTGACTTCCTATGATTCCATTGCCCCTGACATCATCATGTCAATGTCTTCTATCCGTCCACTTTAGATTTGGGGTGTCACATGTTGAGAGTCAAACATTGTCTAACACCAAACACAAGTACAAACACGCACATTGGGGAACTGCACAAGGATTGCGCTGGACTTGTTCTTGATTTGTTGCATTGTCTGAAAACCAGGCACTCTTTTCAGTGCGTGGTGTTGTTGGAGGTGTGTCCCTCTGTTAGGACTTGTCAAGGGAGGGAGGTCGAGTAACGGGTGTCGCATGATGCAAATCCAAGCGCCAAATTCCTTGCACACAGACCTTTCCTTACAGCTTTAGAAAGCGAAACAGCAAACAACATCAATCAACGTCAATGATTGAACTTTTTGCATTTTAAGATAAATCCATCACAGCCAGCTTCTAAGACTTCTATGTCAATCAAATCAAGCCGTCCTGCCTTTAAGTCCAACGACCAGAAGAGACTGATTTTACTTGATGCGGTCCAAAATTGCCAGTTTCATGTCGGGGTGAGCTCTGTTCTTACCCACTTACTGAATTAGATATATGTGGATACTAGTAGCTTCTTGTTACTACTAGTAAGGCACTTGTTACTAGTAGCGATGCACTTGTTACTAGTAGCTTCTTGTTACATGCTTTTTCATGAATTCCATTGAATTCCTTATGCCCATCTCGGTCCACCTCACAAGGCATAAAGCCTTACACGATCTCCATCGCTGAGCCGTGCCCGATCCACTTTGGCGGTCAAAGACGTGGGCTCTCCGGCGACCTCCTGGCAACAGCCGCGAACCCGGCGATGAACGACAGCCGCGACAGCCGCGAACCGAACCCGGGGGGTCGAGTTGTCGCCAGGTAGGTCTTCCTATAGTTGAGCTAAGCTACACACCCCATGTCTTCGAACGATGTCTGCGGTACAGGGTGCCGAGTTGGGATGGATCGGCCGAGCCATCCGGGGCAAAAGCAAGCGAAAGGAGACAAACAGCACCGTCTTATTGTCATCAGTGGAAAAACAGCTTCCAGACTTCTCAGCATCTATAGGGGCACACGAAAACCAACTCTGGGGCAAGTCGAATTCGTGTCAAGCGCTTCCAAGCGCTCGAATTCGTGCCGTGTCGTTGGCGCTCTGAAAAGCGTTGGACAGTTGTGCAAGTTGGACACTTCTGGGTGGTCCACACGGAGGCACCGTTTCTCGACTCTCCAGCGAGAGCTTCCCGGCCGCGCGGGGGGGTTTGCAAGGTCCACACCTTGAGGAAGTCTTCCAGTTTGCTCACGTGCAGCTGATGCATCAATCCCGTGGGTGGCAAAGGTGCACCGCCTTGGAAGAAACCACCCCAGAGTGCCACACGATGTATCTGGAGATCGCACAGCCAACACATTGCGTTCAAGAATTGTCTGGGGTTCAGGGCCTCTATGGCCTCCTTGCTAAATTTCACATCCCCAAAAAACATTCAAAATAACTACAACCAGTGTGTCTCTTTGGAACCTTACGCCTTTTATCGGCTTCAGTGGGGAAGCTTCTACCTGCGATCTGATGCTCCCCACAGCTCTGCGTCAATCTGCGTTGTTGGTTGGAAGTTTCTCAACATCAATCAGGTGTGCAGTGATTTTGCAGTCTATCACCCGCAACCATCCTGAAAGAGACAGAAGTAGATGGAGTATCAAATTCAAGCTCCACCACCTTTCCTTCGATCTGGATTTGAAGGATATGATAATATGATACAAATCAATTCCAAATCAACTGAAACATTATAATATATCATATGTATTGTATTCATGATTCATGATCAACATACACATGTTAATATTCACGCCGCTCCGCGGCAAGGTCCGCCCGCACCGCCATGAAACAGTTGCCCAACAACAAGGGCAAAAACGGTCACCCACACAGATTCGAAATCAGAAAATCCGGCCCCCCGGCTTTCGTGACAAGACACATGAACAAAAACAATAACGCGTTTCAAAACCGAACATCGAAGACCAACAATGGACAAACACATGTTTTTACCACTTTTCTCTTGCCGGTTCCGGGCAGGCGCATGCACGAACTAGTCAATTCCGTGCTGTAAAAAACAGTGTTTTGAATTCCGCCGTCGTGACCTATCAAAAACCATTGTTTTCACCAAAATATGCCCCCACCCCATGATTACGCCACCTTCGGTGCGGGCGGATTTAACTGTGTGAATGAAAGCTTGTCCACGCTGTTCCAATCGCTGCCCATGCATGTTCGGCAACCCCAGGTGATCATGTGTCGGATACACACAACTTTGATGTGCATGCAACTCAACTAGGTCTGAGAAACAACATGTCTTGCAACTGCACAACTTCGAATGCAGTAAACCCTCCGATTGCCGCTATTTCAGGTCGGAAACCATGAAGGCCCGGCAGTGAATCAAAAATACTCCATGGAAGGGTCAGGCCACTGTGATGTGGTGCTGACAGCACAGTGCAACTTGTTGTGTCAATGGAACCTCTGACCATGCTGGCACCTGCATGAGCCAAATCATTTCAAAAATACGTCTATATAGATGCTTGCTTCATGTTGCTTCTATAGCTACAGCATTCTTATATTTGCGAGGGAGGGAAGCACTATCATGCATGTTCCATCAAGGTGGGAATGTCAACAAAAAACGAACTGGCCACCTTTGGAAACAAAGAAACACACAAGCCGCATCATTCCGTGCTTTGGTGATGCTTTGTAGAAAAATGTCACCTTCCTCACCGCCAGGTGACGAGGTAGATCCAGGTCCGGAATCCAGGTGTAGAAGGAGGAGCGAGGAGTCTTTGGTGCCAGGATAGGGCTAGGACGATCGTCAGCGCTCTTCCTTCATCGATGGCCGAGATCGGTAGTTCGCAATGGCCGTGTGAGGAGTGGATTTCGATGGATTTAGAATTTCGGGAATTTGAACCACACAGCACTGTCGTAGGATCTGCAGCATTCCCTTTCTCGCTTGAGGGAGGGATTGTGCTCAGTATCAGAGCTGTTTTGTGATTGGTGGGCCTGCAGTGATGAAGTCATAAGGATCATAAGGACCAGCACCCTTCAACAGGTCACCACCTGACACTTTTAAGTCTACAAAAGCCACCAGAGGAGGGTGCTGGGGCTGGGACTTGTTTCTTCATTTGGACGGTGATTTGCTCACCTGGAGGATTCGCAGGATTTGATTTGGATGAAAGGCTCGGAAATCAATCGCGCTGAGGCGGCTGAGGCTCACATCATCAGGCTTGCGCTGGCTCAAGGAGCTGAGTGCAGTGACGTTCATGGCGCACGAGGTGAGTCCAAACCCAAGGCTTTTGAACAAAACACTTGATCCAAATTAATAGCGAGGCGACGATTTCACTGCGGAATACGTCAGGGAAGAAACCGGCCTCTTTTCCCGAAACAGTGAACTGTAGAGCCTTCCAAGCGTCAAAGGAGGGATGGCTCCGACTATAGGTGCCAAGTGGGTTGAAGTTGTCCGTTTGAAACCTGCTCCTTTAGCGAGCGAGAGCAATCTTTCAAAAAAATGGTGTCAATTTCAACGGATGGAGAGGACACTCGGCAGCTCGCTGCCCACTTGGGCAGCTGTAGCCAGCCGTTTCAACCAACAAAGGTGTCAAGATCACTTTGGGGGGGAACTTCCGGAAATGCCCAAGATCACTGTTCAGTAAAGAGGGTTCTTGGGAGTTTCCGAGAGTTCAAACACCATCTAAGACATGTTCCAACACCATCTTTATATACATTAACATTCTTAGATCGAAGCTTCGCGACCCAGTTGCGCCCCCAGTTGAGAGGACACTGCTGCCTTTCTGTGGCCCAAAGGGCGATTTCGCGGCAAGAGAGAGGTTCGATCTCTCCACCGCTCTAGTCGGTGCAATGTGCTGTTCACATGAGGCTAGGTTACCTAGATCCTGTGGTTTTCACAGGAAAAATGTGATTCATTGGCCGTGGAAACCACGACACTGGCCCTAAGCGACGCGTTGGCCCCGACACCCCTCGCGGCCCCTCGCGGCTTGGCTTGCAAGGCCAGATCTTGACCTGGTCAGCAGTGATTTTTGGGGGGTCCGGGCCGGACCTATGACCTTCGTTGCGCCTTCGCTTGTACTGCAAGGGGCACTCTTAACTTGAACTTCCCAATACTTGCAACCAATATGGTAAAGAAAGATCTTCCAACACCAAGTTCCGCAGGGTAATGACTTTGTACCATCCAGTTTCTTTCCTGGACATATCAATTCCAATGGCCGACCCGAGAACATTCCCTTCAGACCATGCGCCTTCTCCTCCTACGCCCAGGCCGCTGCAGCCGCACAGCCGAAGCGCCCCGTCGGCAAGGGAGGCCTTCGACGGTGCTTTTTGCTTTTTTTAGGTGTTCTTCCCCCTGGATGGGATACGTCAAAGTGTCAAGGAACTGAACACTCAAATGGCAGCAGAATCCATTCCCGTCTTTTCACCTTGTGATTGCTTTGGTTCCAGTCAGGTTCTGATCCAAACAATTTCCCACCGCAAAGTAGCCGGCACATCGAAGGTCAGAGGGTGAGTGATTCTTGGAGGATTCGGAGGTGGCTCACTTCGGGACTTGGAATTAAAAGCACCGGGGAAACCAAGTGTACAATCACAATTGTACGCTTGCCAAATGTCCCGCTTCAATCATCACTAAAGCTTATCTATCTATAATATGCATATATACTCACAAAGTGCACTCTTCTAGGAGTGTGCTGCTTTCACACCTAAAATGGTTTCCTTCAAGAACTTGTTCAAGTGACCTACTGTACAGCAAGCAGCAACGAACGTGCGTTCCGGACTCTCCGAGTCGTTCATGTTTTCAGGTTCTGCTTTTGGTGCACTGGAGATCACACAACCCTCAGCCATCCTCATTCACCACAGCCATCATCCACGCTGCAGGATGTGACTCGGAGTTCGACTCAATTCAACACCTTCTCGATTCCCATCAAACCGATGAAATCACCCAGTGACCCAGTCTCACTCATACTTATGAAATCCATATTAGCATCTGCCAAAACGCCTGGAAACAAAAAGGACATGATCATATGAAATCATACGACCTCTCGCACGTTTTGGCAGTTGCTAATATGAAATCCTGGCATCTTCCCCACACACGAGGCTCTTTTCCAAAGGTCGCTCCATCCCACCGTACCCCGACGCCGCACCGCCACCGGCCGGGTGCCGTGACCTGTGCTTGGTGCAGCGAAGGCACAGAGTCACCCATCTCTTCAACATGGGATCAAAGCGTTCCACTGTGGCCTCGGCTCTACACGGCTTCGCGACCGACCTGAAAAAGGCTAAAGCATGCTATATAGCGAGTTTAGGGTTGTGCAGTTGTGCAGTATGTTTTGTGTGCTGAAAGCACCTGAAGTCTATAGAATCTAGGGTCTGAAAGACATATTAAAAAATATCACTTTGAACACTCCTGCACATCACTAGCAGCATCTGGGAGGAATATGAAACCATTGGACAGAGTGCAAAGAGTGAGTGCCCTTGTCCGCGAGAACTAACTGGTGAACGACACGTCAATGATTTTCTTGGTTAAAATGACTACTGCAGTGAACCTGCTGGAACCGGTCTAGTGACTGAACATCTCATCCGCAACCTGGCATTAGTTGCTTGTGCGTATAGATCACAGTGCTGGATCCAACATTGGATATATATATATATGGAAAGGTAATCGAGAGGCCGATATGTATAACATTGGATAGACCCCGTGGCTGTGGTCACACCAACAGGAGCTAGTACTTTTTAGGTCGAGGTAGTGCGACCCGAAACCAAGAAATGCAATTCAACACAAGTTGGTGGACCATGATGTGCATCTCAGTAGAGGATCAATATCAGTACAACCGTGAGTCTGAGGGTTGGGTGACCACCAGCCCCACCAAAAAGAATTGGAGGGTACTATACATGCAAGGAGAATCCTTCGATCCAGCTACCTTGCTGGAAAAGAATTTGCAACCTGCCCCCCCAAACATCCACCAAGACTAGACCTCCCCTGAAAGCGAGGGGGATTCGTAGATGCATGGATTCCTCAGGCTTGATATCTATCAATGAGTTGTTGGTGAGCCGAAGCCCCGGAAAATAAACAGTCCCTTGCGCTTCATTCATCAACGGTGCCAACGACTTGCCGTCGTCACCGCCGATGAGGTAGAAGGAGCCTGGCCACGAATTAGGACGTCTATGCAAAATCGCCTCAGTCCCATGATTGTGGATGGTTTGAGTCCATGAGTGAGGATTGCGTGCCAAGTTCCCGACCTGTCAGGTGAGGGTGGTTAGGTTTTATCAGTCCTCCCGCTCCTCCTGCCCTCAACTGCGAGGGCTAGGTCGCACTGGGCACCACCGGCCCTCAACTGCGAGTGCTAAGTCACAGTGGCCACCGCCAGACCTCAACCAAGTGAGAGGCACCGTGCACCGGGCCTCAACCACGAGCGCTATAGGCTATAGATCACAGTGGGCACTACCTGACCTCAGCCACCGCCAGACCTCAACTGCGAGCGCTAGATCGCAGTGGGCACCGCCCGACCTAAACCGCGAGCGCTTGATCACAGTGGGCACCGCCGGACCTCCACAGATAGAGTGCACAAAAGAATGCAAGAATGTATGCAAAAATACATGCCAGATTGAATACCAGTTTGTATGCCAAGTACAATGTCAGAATATACCCGACAGACAGAGTGCGGGAAAATGCCAAGTAGAATAAATATATATATATACATATGTCTTAGCAAGACACACCAAAGAGACTTTCTTTGATGGCACAACAAATGTCGAAATACATGTCCGAGCCCATGCCAGGACCGAAGTTGGACCATGTCACAGCACATGTCAGACTTCACGGCAGGAAAAGTCAGAACACATGACAACAAGGATGTCAGACCACAGTCCAGAACATTTCCCAGCCTATATGATAGATTGATAGATATTGATAGATCGATAGATGATGTGTCAAAGCACAAACTAGATTCCCTGCCTTCTTCCAAACTAGATTCCCTGTGTCTCAGGGTGGGGATCACTCGAAGTAAAGTACTGTCTTGTACAGAGATGGAGTGCAAGTATTGCGTGTTTCAGTTCTATAGCACTTCTGAGGTCATCCTTGGCTTAGACTCTAAACGGGTGCAATGAGCGCAATAAAAGAAGTGAACGTGGCCAACTTAGGTTCGTTTCTGGCGACATTGGCGGATCTTTTGTTTCTCAATGGCTCCGGGCACCGATGATCTTGTCATTCTCAGAAACCAAAGGATTTCCCAATGGGATTTATTTGGATGCCCAAACCTGGAATGTGGGGAACGTCTTGATGCGATATGTTGCGATCTCCAGGTAAAACCAAGGTGCTTCGCGGCAGCGCTCGAAGTCCAGTATTTAAATCAGCGTACGTTACAAGCGTGCAAAACTGCTGAAGAGCTGTAATCAGACTGCAAAATGATGCTCGCGAACGTGGCCACAGCATGCTGTTGAAGCCAGGTTCTCCCTCTGACACATCATGTGCAATCCGAACATCCTGTGACCAGTGTTTCAATCTCATTCTGCTATGAACGGCTGACGGAGACCAGACCAAGAAAATCCCACGGCTCACCTCCAGCAGCTGCTGCTGCTGAGCCATGCCGTGCAGAAGGCGCCGGGGGCAGCTGCTCCCAATGGCCTGCACCCGGTCGCGTTCCAAAACGCGACCGGGATTGGTGTGAAACTCACCTTGAGACAATCATCGAAAACGCAATGAACCTCCGCCAAAGCATCATGAAGCCCTTTGGAATCGTGGGGCACGTCATCCTTTTTTTTGGGAGCACCAAGCTGGGATCAGAACAGCATGAACACCTCGATAGGCGCCCCCTGGCCTTGCTTCCGCAGGTCGCAGCGCTCCAATTCGGCCACCGCCTGCGGGACCGGGCGCTGCGACCGTCAGACTCGAGTCGTTTGGGAAAGGTCCAGGTGGGTTTGGATCAACTAAGAATGTCAGCTTCCAAAGGGGTTGCCAATGGAGAACCCTACACTACTTCTTGGTCTCCATTGGTCACCCCTTTGGAAGCTCTATAATGGATGGACACATGGTCGCTGTGCCAAGGCTTCTTCAGAGGCCTAAAGAGTCAATTATTTCATGTTAAGTCCTGCAATGGACACCGCAAAAAAACGAAAGGAGACTTGGTCAAAGATCGGTCACCTTTGGATTGTTCCGGTCACTTTTAGACCAAGCTTATATATATAATATGTATACTTGTACGAATCTTATGGTGTCGTGGGTCTTAATCAATTGTAGTCTTCCATTGCAAACTTGGGTATATAGTACACGCTGCCTACCCAGGGTTAGAAGACCATAGGCTCCTTCTGCGATTGAGATTGACCACCACCAACCGACCGGGCGCTGCCACCCACCGGCTCCTTCTGCCCATTGTGGCCGCCGGCAATATACAAAGACCCGGCCTGAGCGGCTCAAACACACAGACCTGGCTGGTGCAATAAACTGGAACTGCAAAGCACGGCAGAACTGCAAAGCACATTCTTTTCCATGACGATACTATAGTATTACTATATATATATATTACTGCATCTTCAATATACATCAATATACATATTGTTGTACAATGTAGCCAACTTGGATTCAGAGCTGCAGTCTCCTTTTCTGGATCACAATGACCAAACGCGTCCCCCACCGGAGTAGGCTCCCCACCACCGACGCGGCGGCCACCCCGAAGCGATGCCTGCGACGCGCAGCAAGCAAACGTCGCAGAAACGGTGCGGCTGGGTGTCGTAGAAGAGTCAAACTTTCAAGAATGATAATTACCCAAACACTTCATGGAACTGTCACATGTTTCCCACATTGGCGTGGTCACCATGGTATGGAATATTTTGCCCACATTGGGGTCGTGTCTGGGATCACTGTCGGCATATGTTTCATACATGTCTGGGAATGTCTGGGATACATACCAATTGTACCAGTACCCTCACTTGGTGACCTGTTGGAGGGTGCTGGTGAACAAAAACAACCAACATATATATAATATATATAAATTCATTGAAATCTAATACATGGATCCATATGAATCCCAATGTTCGGTTGCCTCAAATTTCGACATCTCTTTGCAGATCTTGATCTAGGAGGCCAAACTCCTTGTTACTCTATACCTTTGCAGGCCTACAGGCTTGAAGCTGCTATCAGGTGAAGTAGCCTAGCAGCAACGCACCTCTCGTTCAAGAGTCAAGAGTCCTCACCCCAGCTGGTGCTGTGGATCGGCTTTCATCGTGATCAGCTGAACTTGTCTGGTGTTTTAATCAATGAAGGAACTGCAAGCCTCCAAGCCACTCATCTCGTCTAGACTCTAGACGTGATCACGTAAGTGACCGTGGTCAACCGTGGTCTTCCAACAGGTACAAACAAGCACCAACCAGCGCTCATGACCCATGGGACCCATGGGACCCATGACCCATGCCATAACCGCCTGGGGACGGGCGCTCGAGCAGACCAGGTACATGCTGCTGGATCAAAGACTTCGACCTGGAAGCACCGAACCAGTCGGAATGGAAGCCGCGGACCCAGGCTGCCTGGAAGCCGTGGAAGAGGTCCGTGAAAGGCTGGGTCTTTCAAGCAAAAATGGCTGGGTTAACGGACTTCGAAGACGATATGGCGCCAGTTCGACGTCCGAAAAAAACAGAAGGTGGCCGGATTGAGCTGTTGATCATGAGGAGCATTACCATGGTGTGAAAATAAGACTACTCTTTGAGCATCCGAGAGCAGTCAGCCCCCGCTCTTTGAATCTCTTTTGAGCTTCCTCCAAAGGATGCTTCAAATGGAGCTGTTCATCCAAATGGTCCGAAATACGGGCGACACAAACTACTGTCCAAAGACTTCGGAACAGGGAGACTTCCCAAGTTGAACTCACTTTGAAGATAAATTGATTGTATATGATTGTATCCATATTTATGTACATATATATATTGTATAATCATACATGTTTTTTTTGTTTAATACAGTATATTGTATATAATTACATACACACCAAATTGTTGAAAGGATTTCTGTATCGACCGGTGGTGAGGGACTCGATGGACCAGAAAGATTCTTTCGGCGATTTCCACTTCAGGACCTTCATGACCCTGATCATTGTGCTTGTGCAACCCCAAGAGACTTCATGCACCTGTCGCAGCAGCTTGAAATGAGTGCCAATGGGTGGATAGTACAAATTGATACAAATTGTGTCCAGCTAGATCAGGGAGAAATGAAAAACGTACTTCGTTTCGCACCTTTTAGATTCAATGAATGGGTTTAAGGGACAAATCTACAGGAAACCCTCGTTTTCACCACAAAACTATGGGTTTCCAGGTCATGAACCAAGATAAACCACGTGCAGTTCACAAATGGAATCAGAGTTGAGAGTATGATTGAGCCAAGACACAATCATGCTTCTATCAGCATTCACACCTCACTCGACCGCGGCAAGTTGCTGTTGGGGGGCCTCGTGGGGCGTTTCAGCTTCTGAAGGCCTTCCCAAGCAACAGGACAGGGTGGTTGAAAACATGGAAGGTTGAAAATCCGTTACATGGGCGATACCTAGGTCCTAAGGTCTTTTTTCTGCCAAGTCACATTTTCACCCCGAATCACCCCGGTTCACCTCTGTAAGATGGCAAAGGATCGCACTATACTCGTAGGTGCTGGAAGCATGATTGTCCAAACAACCTCTTCTTAGGTGTTATATTTTTCTTAACGTCTTTGAACAGTAACAACTCCAAGGACCTGAGGTTCTCTCCAAGGAACAAGACCCTGTCTTCGGCATGAGTTTCTTGTTTTTTTGTTTCGGGGAAGGTTTGCCCTCCACTGCTCCACCGTGCGACGTCCAGGTCCCTCAAAAGGACTGCCCCATAAATGACACACCCCAAAGTGTGGGATATGACAGACATGCGCAGCCAAGTGATACGACGTCGTGAGCTGTTTTCTTTTGGTCTTCCATTTTTGTCCAAATCATTTAACTTTACACGGTCAACGTTTCATGTTTGGGACTGCCCATGCCGATGCGAGCCTACTGCATAAATAGTGCCCTTCAGTTCAGCTGCAGCACCTGAGGGAAAGGAGGTCCAAAAAAAATGAGCGGTAGACACGAGTAGGAAGTGATTCACATGCTGGTGATTGCATTGAATGGTGGAGGAGTGTATAATTCATTTTATGCATCCACTTAGGAATTTGGAATTCTTCACCATTCTTGAGATTTGATTCTAACAGTCAGAGTTACATATTTTATGGTGACCCAAAGGTGAAAGACCTCGAATCAATGAACGCCTTCGGAATTCAATGTATTCAACAAAGAGGCCAACAGGGTCTATGCACGTATACCAAGTACCTATCTATATACTATACATCTATCTACCTAAGTTTCAGTGCACTATGTGAGCAAAAAAGGGAACAACACATGAAAACGACAAGGATAAGCACCAAAAAAAAGAAAGGCCAGGGGAAACACACGAAACAGCCAAAGGAACAAAAGGGCATCCTTTGGTCCTTTGGTGAGCAAACATGAGCACACCGAATGGAACAAACAGTCCCATTGAACAACATGATTCCGTCAGTCACCCGTCAGTCCGAACCTCCTGCACTTCTTCCGTGGATGTCGCCACACAAACATGGGCACGGGATGGCGCGGTTTTGGGGTCGCCAGTGGTTTGGGGTAAAGTCTCTTTGTTTGAGAAGCACCCAAGCATGGCTCTGGGGGCTTATCCATACCAAAGTTGACGCAAAAACAACTTGCTTGCCATGTTTTTGCATGACCAATCAGATCTTCTGAATCCTCGAGTGATTTACTCACCAGTCCTCGAAAATACCATCACCTTCCCAAGTCTCACGAACAAAATCAATCAATCAAACACACCATCAAAATCAAACACTTGTGGCCAAAACTTCAGACCAACGGTACCGAGGCACATCCCAGTGGAGCCAAGGGCATGGCGGGTAGGGCCTGAGGATCATCGGTGGGAGGGTATGCAAGGGGTGCACCTCCACGAGGAGGATGTTGTTACATATGGGATGAAAACACGATAATTAAGAAGATGATGGCTATTTGCTAACGGTACGTGTACGTGTTTACGTGCTCACGTGACGCAGGTGAACGATCTCAGAACTTCTTCCAGGAAAGCTTCTGAGTGCTTAGCTTTCAGTCAAGTTTGGATGTGAAAAGAAAAGACACAAATTCTGGGTCACGTATATATATATACACACACACTGGACGCCCTGTCAGCTATAAATAATAGAGAGCGGGTAGTCATGGGGGGTGGGGTTGTGAAAGTTGTGATTTTGTAAGGTTTCTCTTTTTGCAGATGATATGACATTGATAGGGTTGTGAAAGTTGTGATGTTATAAAGTTTTGCCTTTTTTTGCAAATGCTATGACATTGATAGGATTCTAAAATTGATGATTTGTTTTTGCTCTATGTGCAGTTGGTACGCATATTAGTTCATTCAACTATGTACTACAAAAATTCATAAATCCCAAAGGTTAGGTGTTTACTAAAAAGTTCTTGGATGCAGTAATCTAATTCCACGCAGCCCCCATGCAAACCCATATCTCTTGCTTTTAGAGTGTGAATTGTATTGCTCTTATTGAACGCAATTGGGTAAGTACATCAGAATCAGAAGGCAAAGAACTCCACACTCTAAATAACCAAATTATAACTTAATTCAACTTCATATGTAAATTCAGATTTAAGTCTAGTTCAATTTATTTGGGGTTTGATGCAAGCCAAATTTTAATTTGCGTTTAAGCTACCTGCTATACAATTCAATTTCAATTCTATTATTTTATTTGTTTTCAATTTAATTGTAGTTTTTATGAAATTTTCATTTATTTCAATTTAACTTTATGAAATTCTCATTTACTTCTAGGGAATTGGTGTTGCTTTGAGCATGAGAGATTTTTATGAAGTTTTTCAAACATGGAAGCATTGCTTTCTTAAATGAAATAAATTCATACCCCCCGCAACACCCACTCTCTAGAATGAAATCAACACTCAATTAGAATTCCATTTGCATTGAATTGGAATCAACTTAGACCTAGATTAGACATATAGAAATCAAAACTAAATAGCAATGACAATAGTGTAAAATTAGATGTGTAAAACAGTTTAATCTGAAACTAAAGGCATTAACATTAGAAATCACTTACAAATACATTGAAATAGACAAAATTACAATTTAATCCAAAGCAGAATGAAAGAGAAGTACATTAGAAATAAATTGTAATTAAGTTGGAATTGAAGGAACAACATTAAATCAAAAAACAATACTTAAATTGACATTGACTTAGACTTGTATTGGCGTGGTTTAACCTAGGGCCTGGCTAGTATATAGAACAATATTGACTTATAATGTTTTTATAACTAGATTCAATTAGAATTTGGCTAGAATAAATTGCAGACTCACTTTGAATTCAATTATATTGAATTCAGTTCTGCTCAACTTAGAATTAAATTAGAAGCATGTTGCAAATTCACATTTAGACTCAAATTTGAATTTAGTATTAGACCCAAAGTAGTCAAACAGAATTAGCATTATAATAGAATTGAATCAGAATAGACATTGAATTTAGAATTTGATTACAACGAACTTTAAACTACATAGACTTAGTTTAGAATTCAATTAGGCTCCACTTAGAATTAAAGTATAAGTATATTACATACTCAAGTTAGATTCAATTTAAAGTTTAATTAGACGCAAATTTGAATGTAAATTAGAATTGAACTGGTGTTAATTAGAAATGAATGAGCAATAATTTGTATGCACTTTTTGACAAACCCATGGAGAGGGACCCAGGAGAGGCTGGACAGGAGACATAGGTCTGAACTTTTGTTTCTGTTTTGGTTTTTGGTCACTTTTGGGCAAACCAGCCACTTTTGGGCAAACCAGCCAAGACCAAAACAAACAAACAAAACAAAAAGTTCAGACCCATGGACAAATACCCAGGAGAGGCTGGACAGGAGACATAGGTCTGAACTTTTTGTGTTTTTTTGGGGTCATTTTTTGTTCTAAACTTCATGTTTTTCTTGGTGTGTTTATTGTTTTCAGAAGATATTTTGCATTTGCTATTGTTTACATATCACTATCCTTACAAAAACCCGCGTTTCTACAATCTACACCACTCCACCCCCCATGGCTACCCCTTCTCAAATAGTAAGAGTCTTAGAGAAAGTGGACAAAAACTACTCAGGTTTCAGGGCAAATGTGAAACATGAGGAGCTGTGTTAAACAAAAACAACAAGATGGAGCCCACGAACCCGAATGCAAACACGTTCAAAAAGCTACATATGTCCAAATGACACTCTTGTAGGACACTCTTGTGGGACACTCTTGTGGGTCACTCTTGTAGGAAACTCTTGTGGGACACTCTTACGGGACACTCTTGTGGGACACTCTTGTGGGACACTCTTGTGGGACACTCTTGTGGGACACTCTAGCAGGAAACTCTTGTGGGACACTCTTGTAGGACACTCTTGTGGGATACTCCTGTAGAACACTCTTGTAGGACACTCTTGTGGGACACTCCTGTAGGACACTCTTGTGGGACACTCTTGTGGGACACTGTTGCGGGACACTCTTGTGGGACACTCTTGTGGGACACTCTTGTGGGACACTCTTGTAGGACGCTCTTGTGGGACACTCTTACGGGACACTCTTGTTGCACACTCTTGTAGGACACTCTTGTGGGTCACTCTTATGGGACACTCTTGTCGGACACTCTTGTGGGACACACTTGTGGGACACTCATACGGGACACTCTTGTGGGACACTCTTGTAGGACACTCTTGTGGGACATGCGGGACACTCTTGTGGGACACTCTTGTGGGACACTCATACGGGACACTCTTGTGGGACCCTCTTGTGGGACACTCTTGTAGGAGACTCTTGTGGGACACACTTGTGGGACACTCTTGTGGGACACTCATACGGGACACTCTTGTGGGACACTCTTGTAGCACACTCTTGTGGGACATGCGGGACACTCTTGTGGGACACTCTTGTGGGACACTCATACGGGACACTCTTGTGGGACACTCTTGTGGGACACTCTTGTAGGAGACTCTTGTGGGACACTCTTGTGGGACACTCTTGTGGGACACTCTTGTAGGAAACTCTTGTGGGATACTCTTGTAGGACACTCTTGTGGGACACTCTTGTAGGACACTCTTGTGGGACACTCCTGTAGGGCACTATTCGTACGAGACTTCCTCCAAAAGTCACGCTGCGAGGCTGCAAGACGAGCGTTTCGTACGAGACTTCCTCCAAAAGTCACGCGTCAAGTCTCAAAAACGAGCGTTTCGTACGAGACTTCCTCCAAAAGTCACACGTCAAGTCTCCAACACGAGCGTTTCGTCCGAGACTTCCTCCAAAAGTCACATGTCAAGTCCCCAAAACGAGCGTTTCGTACGAGACTTCCTCAAAAACTCACATGTCAAAGTCTGCAAAACGAACGTTTCGCACGAGACTTCCTCCAAAAGTCCAGCGGAAACACCCATCGGAGCACACACATCACGCAGTCCTGCCAAGCAGTTTCGCGATTCCAGCCCCTCCAAACAACATCCGCTCACACGCCAATCCCAATGTGACAGCGACATTCACCTCTACCACAACTCACAACCTCACGATTCCCTGGGCCTGCCACGAATCTTTCCGCGTCCACACGTCTAACGCGCACAAAGTACTGCGCCTGCCACGAAAAGTGGCAATATCATCTCATGTCAGCTTCAACAAAATTTGCACCACACCACACGTTTGGAATGATTTCGACCGGTTCTGAGCACACTCCCATCCACCAAAATCGCCACTTCAGCTGAGACTGGTCACGAAAACAGAGCTTCGATGCCACACCCTGAAACGCAAATCCCAATGGCACGGCCACATCCAACACCCCAAAAACACGACTCTCCAAACGCTAATCCCAATGGAACTGCGTAACAAACTGAGGATCTCACAAAATGCTGCGCCTGTGCAGCGAAGTGCATCACGTTTCTTGCGCGACATGTCATTTTCATGCAAATCACAATGGAATAGCGTCGCAAACTGACACGTGACACATCCATGAAAAGTCACTTGCAAAAGCTTCCCCCAATGGCAGCGCCTTAGCGCTCTACCGCGAACGGTTGCGAACAGTTGCGAACGGTTGCGGACGGTTGCGGACGTAGAAACAACGGATCGCGAACAAGGCTCTACCCCCAGACCCCCAAGAGTTAAACGAGAACCCTTCGCTACGCATTCGGGAACAAGATACAAAAAGGAACATGCACACAAGGGTTGTGAAAAAGAATAACTTTAGCGTCCCAAACAGGCTCAATGCTCCAGCCTACTCTCCTCGAGTGGGATGTGCACACATCAATCAAAGGGCAGGTCAGCTGACAAGTAACACGGTAATCTAAACAACAACAACAACAAGAAGAAGAACAAGAACAAGAACAATAAAAAGAACAAGAACGAGAACAACAACAACAACAGCAACAACAATAACGACAACAACAACAAACTGTTTTTCCCGTTCACCGAAATGACAATTGATTTATTTATGTACTTAGTCTTACTTATAGTATTACTTAGTTATGTGTCTATTACATATTTGTCTATTTCTGTTTAAAGCAGTGTTATTGCACGATTGTACCGTGTTTTTTGGATGTTCTTACAATGCAAAGAAGGTTTTCTGCTGGCATGCCAGTCTGGACGTGTTTCTTTCTTTCAAAGTGTTCATGGTATACTTTGCACTTACGGCGGTTCTCTGGAACTTTGTTTTCAAGCTTTCACTTGCAGCAGGTGGACTTCCAAGGACAACTCTGCGGAATCTGTATCCACAAGTGAGCACAAATCCTGAAACATGAATTAACTTCGATGAATCCTTCGCTGCAAGGCTTGACCCCATTGCAACTATTGCACTATAACCATGTACTTCTTGCGGTCCAGTGGTCCAGCGTTTGGGGTGCGGTTTCGGGCCAATCTCACTGGTCGAATGGCCATTTTTTACGGGCAAACTTCATCACTGAATGGGGCCCTCACCCCCCACCTCATCCACCCCCCGAAGCAAAGTATTGATCGTCTTCGCAGCAATTTATGAACGTCAATGAACTACGTGCAAAGGGCCTCAAAGAACCTTTGATCTTTGATTGGGGTGTGGACCACAACAATTAAGGAACCAACAATCCTCATTCCCTATCAAAACCGCAAACAAGTGTAGGATCATTGTCACCTCCCCCAAGACTGTAACAAGCAAGGAGAAAAGCACAAACAAAAAACACAAAGAACATCAAATAAGAATGAACAACTCTACGAGTCAATATGTTGGTGAACCAAAAGGAAACACACACAAAAACGAATACGCTCCTATACTAACATCCACATGCAAACAGCGAAGCGGTACCGTCATGCGGACCAAAGCGGACCGACCCGGTCTGCCTCCCATTTGCAGGTTCTGGGATCAAATCCTCAGTCGTCGGAGAAAACAGCGAACAAGCACCATCTGAATTGAACTGAGCATTCCTTCACTGCGGAAAACAGCCTGTTCACTGTGAAGCAGCCCAAAAGTAAATCTTATAGCCGCACTTATAGCTTATTATATATATATATTATACATTCTCATGTTGGATTAGGTGACACGAAGCTCACCTTGTAATTCCCGGCCTTTTTGTTGCATGTCAGGGGCTGCCCTGTTGCAGTGGTGGTCTTTGCCGATGGAAGTAAAGTGGCCCATCAGGTAGAAGCAGAGTGAACATCGTGCGGAACCCCCAAAAACCTCGTGCGGAGTCTGAGAACCTCCAATTCCAACCACTTCCAAACCAAAAAGGGTACGACTTTGATGACTTTGTCTGGTGCTTTCGCCTGGTCAATGAGACTTCGATGACTGAAGTTACGTACCGAATCCTCGATTCTCCGAAGGCCGGAGATGGCACCCTTTTCGCGTGTTCCAGGAAAAACATGCGCAAGAAACCCAAACATACATACTCACTCAAACACACAAGCACACAACACCACCACTAGAAAGAAACAACATCACCACAACCGAACCTCAAACAGCTCTGGTCATGAGTTACCTTGAAATACGTTCCTCCAACACATCATTTTGACCCTTGATGAATAACCCCCCCACATGAGGATTGTAAAACCGTCTTCAATCTATGGGGGGTTGAAGTGGAATCAAGGGTCTGCACTACTCTCCGACTTTCGAACATGAAAATCGAACACCCCTGTGACATAGCGGGGCGATCACATGGTCTTTCTCTGCGGGGCCAGTCCATGTGTTGTCCTTTCCGATCCCTCGATGGTGCCACCATCCCATCGGCAACATGTTCGTCCGGGGGCGACATGTTTGGACACCCCGGGAGCGAAGCTAAGTCTTTTTTTCCGATTGCTCCGTTCGTAGCGATGCCCGTTGTTACAATTAAGTGGTTTCTTGTGCCGTTCAGAGCGATGCCAGGAGCTACTATATAGTAGCTTCTTGCTCCTAATTAGTAGATATGTTTGTCCTTCGCATGAATGAATCATAATGAATCCAACGCCCTGGCTGTCGAGATGTAAAACGTAAAACCCTTCTGAAGACGGCATAGACGCGGCAGGTTTTCCAAATCAGTCTAGAGATTCCACGGCCCGTGGCCGCAGTTTCCGGGCGAGTGATGGCCATGCTTCACTCACTTCACGGAGTTTCTCCAGTTTTCATCCATCTTGGCTGCCCAACTCTCTGTCGGCAAGGCTTGAGGACTGGTCAGCCGTGACTCTGCTCGCCCGCCGAGCACATGCAAGCGTCCTGGCACGCCAAACATCACATGGTCGACGCGGCCGCGAGGAAATGCAGCAGAAATGGTCCATCTCTTATGATGTAAGATCGAACATTCCCACGACCCACGACCTGTCTGGGACTGGCATCTATAACTAATATAATATATATATATGTATATGTATATATATATATATTTGTATATACGTATATGTATAGACTCAGGCTGGCGTGGCTCAAGTGGGGTGGCATAGATTCCATGTCCCATGGAGTGTTTGGGATTGATCAATCAATGGACCTCAATCGTTGATCTCAGGGTTGGATTGTGTCCATGGAATTGGATTGAACTGTCTCCAATCGTTTCTATGGAATTGGATTCCATGACGCCTACAGGCTTTGAGCCTAGCATCATGCCCATGTTAAATGTTATCCCTCACGGATTCAAGCCCTTGGATGCTCGTCAATCAACTGTCTCCATGACAACCACTCGTGCAAAATTGGGGGGTTCCTGTTTGATGTTGTTTTCATTCACGTCGCGAATCTTACACAGAAACCATTTCGGGGCCAAAGAATAGATCGCGACCTTGAACTGCAACATGCTTTTTGCAAGGCCTTTCACTGCGACCGCTGCGCAGCGTGAACGTGGAGTCCTCAGCATGGGAGGAACATGGCTCTTTGCGGTCAAAGAAGGGGAGCGTGTGAGGGCTTGTGAGTCTCTATGTGATTGGGAGCAAACCTCCAAATCACCTTCAAGAGATTCTTTGAGAATGTCTTCCCTTCAACAAGCAAAGCCATAGCCATACTGTCCGACTTGCATGCAAAGCAGTATGTATATCATAAGACTTGTTGGTTTCATGGCGTAGCATCACACAGGGCATTATGGTCAATTCCCCTAGAGTTGGGACTAAACTAAACATGAGTAAACACCATGTAAACACCCAAAGAATCCCAAAGGTATAGGTTATAGGAGTGGAGAACATGCCCAAGTTCTGTTGGCCTTCAACTGGCATGTTTCTTGTGACGTGACACATTTCATGTTACAAGTGCCACTGCTTCTCACGAGTGCATTGGCAGGCTGATTGCTACGGGGAACCTCTTCGGTGTGATCAGTTTGTAGAAGAAAAAATTGCTCAACGGGTTTCTTCTTCTGCAGGTCAAAGCCCTGTGGCTTCGCGTTAGCACATGTTAGCACGCAGGTGGAGCTTCCACTGGGCTTTGGATTTCCTATCCTGTCATCTGCGTGATGCCACGGGGCGAATACGAACGGCCTGTGACGCTGTGAGGGTGCTGGTAGCGCTGTTAACATGGCAATCGCCGGTGCACCTACTCCGGTGGTACGTAGAGACCGATACATCGAAGAGTTTCAATCCAGCCACTGCTGCCTTCATTTCCTCTTTCCGTTTTCATCCCTGAAGCCGGGGGCAGCCAGGCTGCCAGGATTGGATTCATTTCCGCTGGTGTTTACTTACTCATCAGAATCATCAAACATCGTAAAAAATGGTCTCCAGTATTTTCCTGACAGTCACCCCGGGCCCCTGCGTACTGAACCGACTCATCTGATTATATGATCTCAGATGATTCCCGTTGGAAAACCCCGGAATACCTCGGCATCCCTGGAGCTCCCAACGGCATATCCGGTAAACGACTCCACTTCTTGACCGTCGGATCAAAGCGCTCAGCGGAAGCCAAGGCCTGGCCCAGCTCGGCGGTTCCGCATGGGTGTGGATGAGGGCGAGGTGTGGTGAATAGGGCGTGCGTTGGCGATCCGAAATGGAAGTGCATGGCATAGACGCGACCCATGGGACTGCCATAACTGCCGATCAATTGGGGTGGTGCCAGGGGGGGGGTCAATGTAGGCATATATTCCATACATGGAGTGTATGGGTATGGCAGTCCAGAATGCTGATCCAAATGGTTGGGTTTTATGGGGTGGTCCTAGTGTTAGTTGGGGGAATTCCTACTCGAAGCTAGTTCTCTAGGCCATCTTCCTATTCTTTTTCACCTGACCTTTGAACTTCTAATGTAAATTGTTGGTTGGCCCTCTCGCTAGTTTATCACACCTGAAGTTACAGTATCTCTTTGGCCAAGATTGAATTGCTATAGCTGGCTGCCTCCCCCCTGTTGGGCTGCCGGCTGACGTTTGCTTTTCTTTCTGCCAAGATTTCTCATTGCGACTTACACCCTCTCACAATCTTTTGAGCCCTAACACCTGATGACCCGACGCCTGACACATGAAACTGTGCAAAGTCAGTCTTGTGCAACTTGAGCACCTTGCTCAAGTCATCTTCGTCCAACATCTGGTCTTTCCAGCTTCTTTGTTGGATCACTTCTGTGGGACTGGGATGACAGTCTTTGCTTGCATTGCACCACATTGTTCTTTGTTGGCCAGTTTGGTTGAGAATTTGGTTTTTTCATGCTGGATTCCCTGAGCATTTGCGTGTCTCTATAGCATTGTTTGTGCTATTTGTTGTGGGTGTCCCTGTCTGCACTTGTGGAAGGTGGAGCCGAGTCCGTTGGAGAAGTCTCGACATCAGATTGGCACTCATCGGCCCCCCCCCGAGCGCCTTTTGGCCATCGTGTCCCCCGACCTGGGCCAGCGCTTTGCGCTGGAGACCACGTCTCTCATCGGACCCAGCGGACGTTTTTCCCACAACTTGGCGTTTTGGACGAGTGCTTGTTTGAGACAAACGCATTCAGAGATTATTGGGGTAGGAGACTTTCCACAGCAAAGGGCAAGAGCGCAATCGAACACTAACACTCTGGGGCATCCACGACGTACAACCTGCCACGATCCGCCAGCAAGCACTCGAAAAGCAAGCGGGCCAATGGATCATGTCTGTCGAATCGTGTGATATCTTTCCCTACCATGCACCGGCCATTGATGGCCATCGTCTTCACACAACAGCCACTCAAAGACTTTGCTCATCTGTTGGAGACTCAATTTGTTTCCCCACTGGCACAATGCGCCACCGGTAGGAGGCAGAACAAGCCAAAGTCTATCAGTCTATCCTTTCTTTTGCGTTCATGATACCGTCTGTGAAGAGGAGCAAACCACATGTGTCTCTTCTTGAAGAGGTGGCGCCCCTCTTAAACGGGTATATATACAAATGTGTACAGCATGCAACTTAACCAAACGATTCATCTACACACACACACTAAAGAACATCTTGTCCAAAGGTGGTGGCCTTCAAGATCTTTTGAAGGTGCCCCATACTATCCCCTATACTGTATATATTATTGATTATTATTATATAAATCTATATAACATAACAAATACTAATGTTCTTCCAAAGTCCGGCATGCAAAAACAAGGGCATCAGTGACCCACACGCATTTTTTCCACTCCTTAGACCCATTTCGACTAAAGAAAGATCTGTGGGTCTTAAGGAGGTGGCTTTTCAGTTGGGGTTGAAGGCGTTTGTCTCTCAATAACTGATGCCAGGGCCACAAGCCATTCAGAGTGGCGGCCGCGCAGCCATAGCGGCTGACTCTCATGGGTGGCACAGCTTGCCACTGGCGAGGGGGAGAGGAGGGGAGAGAAGGGAAGAGGAGGGAACAGGGTTTCTCACAGCAGGTGGGAATTAAGGGTCTTCATGGACTCTCGACCTGTAGAAAAAGGACAGATCTGACCACTTGAGTTGATGGAGCAAAGCCAACAACCCGACCATGGGCTGGGCCGGCTCCAGGAGCCCCAGACCGCAGTTTACAACTAGCTTTGTGTTACCCCAGGAGCTACGTTCGTAGCGTCCTCGCTCCGTTCCTAGCGATGCCCAAAATGTTACTAGTAGCTTCTTGTTAGCTCTTGATCGTCTTGAGGATGGAGGTCTTTAAGCATGCCCACCTCGTCCGCAAAGGAGATTTCAGAGAATTGCGGGTTGGTCACCGGCGAAAGATCTGAGGATCTGCTGGAGTCTTGGTGGGATGGATCTGCTGCGAAGGTTGAACTACTACGAGTACTCACGGGATCTGCTGGATTTCTGGTGCCCCACTGAGAGTGGTCATCGGTTTGCCGGGCTTCGCATTGGCGATATTTCAATGGACCTGCCCTGGAACGGGGAGGTCGAAGCCTTACACAAACTGAGTAACCCATGATCCGGGGTCAATGGGACGGCATATATTGAGTGTCTGGGCAACAACATCCAACTAGGGTAACTATAGGCTTCCACTCCCAGCACCGACAGCTCCCGCCTCCCTTCTGACACAGCTCCGATATGCTCCGATCAGCCCCTGCGCTCCAATCCAGCTCCGATGGATTCGCGCCTCACCCCGAAGAGGGCTGAAGCATTCCACGGCGCAAAGCGCTGGGGATGAATCGTTCTTGCCTTGGTCATCGACTGAACAGCCGATGACAAGGCTGAAGCATTGCTGATGGGGTTCAGTAGATTGGACTAGATCGTCATGCTCGGAGCCCAAGCATTTGGGGAGGCTGGGGAGGTTGTCCATTCTCCGAATTAAGGTGTTTCGGGTCTGCTCTCCTTTTGAGACAGCCCATGATTGAATGGCAACCAGTACATCCTGTAAGGAAACATCTGACTCACTAACATGGAAGTCGAAAATCCCACTGAAAATCCCCTGTTTGTAAAGGAAAGTAGTCTAAGTAGTCTTGCAAAGGCCCATGTTAGTGAGTCAGAGTGTAAGCAAAGTGCATAGCGTAAAAACAGGGTGTCCCCAATCAATCCCCTGGTACATGGAATACATGATCTTTGAGCCTGATGTTTGAGCCTGCCGAAACTGATGTTTGAGCCACATCGTGACCGTCCAAGTCTCAGTGTGTTCGCAGGGTCAACCAAGTCCATTCGACCAAGTGTGTCGGATGATTTGTGTAATTTCTTTCATTGTGATTCAATCCAAAATCATTGTGATTCAATCCGACAGATGTCTGCTGCAATATGATGCCTGGCAAAGAAAACACTTCAGGCTCCAACCAATCACAAAATCCCACCCGAAACGGACCGCGACAGAAGTAGCTCTATTAAGAAAAGAACAAATGACCTAGACTTGATCCTGGACTATGTAGATTTATACTACTCACTATATAATATCAACCCCTTTATATAATTTATGATTCCACCCCTTTAGCCCTCTGACGATAAAGGAACCATCCCAAGAGAGAGCCTTTCAACACTTCAGGTCTTGGTTGACATTTGTTTCCCTTATCACAATGCCTGACCTTTGAGCCTTCTGAAAATTAGTGGGCCAAGGCCAAGGTACATGCAAACTGCTTGCAAAGTCTCATCGTCTTGAAAGCCTTAAAGATCCTTAAAGATCAACACCGGCATGGAAGTCATTCCATCCAACCAAGCACCTACAACCCCAAGTCTCTCCAAACCATGAGTCAAGCCGTTCTGACCCGGTAAGTGGAAGGTATTGGTTACTAGCTTACTAGCTATCAGCCAGAAAAAAAGCTGCTACAAAGTCGATCCAATGTCTGAGCAGCGGTGTTCCATCCAGTGAATCCCGTTCCAAATCATCCGATGGCAGATTTCTGACGTCGCATGATGACAAAAAAATACCATCATCCATCATGTAGACGCTTGATTAATAGTCATTAATCACCCCCCTACTTGGATTGTAAAACCCCTTCTACCTCCCGCGGCCACGAAGGTCCACCCTCAGAGAGGTGGCCAGTGCTGCCAGCGTTCCACTGAAACAGCATTCGAAAAGCCCTTTTGACATGCAAACAGGAGCAGCTAACGCAAATCAGCAACAGGAAAGTTCCACGAAGATCATGGCGGCACCTTTGACCTTGCGTGACACCTTCACAAGCAACCTGAGCGCCTCATCAGTCCAAACGGGCCGTGCCCCCCGGGCCAGGTGGCATAGACTTGTCCCATGTGTGAGCCACATGCGGCTCGTGGACGCCCGGTGCAAGGATGCACTCTTCTTCATATGGGGAGTTGAAGTATTCTCAAGAGTCTACATTAAGACACTCCACTCAGCTCTGGGTCCCATTCACTTTGATACATCCAACATCATCCTCTCAACACCGGGTACATCCGCTTCGGCGGGCCGAACAGCGAGCCCGCAACAGGTCGACCTAGGCTTCCCCACCGCCAAGGACGTAAATGTCCGGAGGCATTCTGGCGGTGAATTGTGCATTCGGAGTCTGGCGGTCAACTAAACTGAGCTAGGGCCCACCTGCTAGAACATCCCTGATCACTGGACCGCGATAAACCAGCTTCACGCCCTAGCAAGCTTCACGTCCTTGCCAGTTACTTGAGGCTTGTAATCCCTGTCGTAGCTCAACTTGGCTATACTTGGCTCACCGCATCGCCGTCTTCGGGCCGTACGCTGTTCCGCCTCTTCGCGCGCGAACAGCGCTGCAGATCGGCCTCTTCTTCAGCAGTCCAAGGCATTTGCTCAAACCATCAGCCACATGCCTCGGGTTTCGTTCGACCGGCCTCGAGGCCGATCGGACCGGCATCGAAGGGGATGGAACGGCGGTCGCCAAAAACACTTTTGTAGGTGTTAGTGCTACTACAAGTATGCGGTTGCTTGGAGGTCCACAGATTTTGCGAGGCATATGCATGCATATGTCAGGTAATACCCATATGACATGATCCATACTAGTGAATCCACTCCCAAAACAACGGAAACGGGACCAAAAGTCAACCCCTCCAAATATGTTAACCCCCCCAAGCCTAAAACCCATAGGCTTCCCGAGGCCGTTTCCCATGGTTATTGGGGGACCGAAGTTTTGTGCCACAATACCTCGTCTCCGAAGTTCGAAGGATCACCCGTCGACCGTCTGTCCGAAGGGCGCTGTCTCGCGCAAGCGCATGGAGCTCATGACCTCGGTGCGGACTGACACGGATGGACGGATGGGAAGACACCTGTCACCAGATGTATACATATCCAGCACCTATAACCAGCACCTTTGCATACCATGGAAAAAGAAACTGTTTTGTTCCCAGCACCTAGACCTATACATACCTATATACTAATGGGGATCACCTGGCTGGAAGCTACTTAGGGATCTCCGACATCCCTTGAAGGTCCAGGAAGGTTTGGATCAAAAGGCAGTGTTTCCAATGGCCTTTTGGTAAACAAAGGGAACATCAAAAGATACACTATCAAAAGCCTACGAGTGATTCAGTCTGTCACAGTCTCCGCTGAAATGCTGAACAGTTGAGGGCTCAAACTCAAGACATACTCAGGTTGTCGTATTTTTTTGGTTAGCTGGGGAAGTCTGGGGAACAACGCAAGGGAAACCATCACGAACGCTTTGATGACGAACAAAAACACTTCCTGGCGGAACATAACCCCTTGGAGGGGCCATGAAATCCACCAGCAGGGGGTGAACTGGACGTGAGGAAACCACGGCTTGTTCCAGGGGAAGACGTCCAACGCCCCAGGTCTGTGGTTTCTTGAATCTACATTCCACAGCCTGGCTGCCCAAGGTTCCAAGCAAGGTCCATGCGAATCTTGGGGGTCCAAAGCAAGATCCCCCCGGCACGTCACACCGTCCGTCAGTTCCAAAAGGATGGCTTCCGTCGTCTCTGCTGAACGACAGGTCTCCCAATGGCTTATGGCCGAGCTCTGCTGAACAACCGGCCGAGCTCCACCGACCTCTTTCTTCGAGCTGCCATGTCAAGGACCATCCATGCGATGTGTCGAATCACGAATAGGAGGTGTCGAACAGGCCCCTAGATAAAAACCGCTCTGCTCACACAGGTATATATATATATATTATACACATGGCTGCCGATAGACCACCGCCTTATTGCTCCACACAAACACAACAAAACCAAGAAAAAAGAACACAGCACAGTAGACTCTGTTGTGCTGAACCAAACTGCCTTAAACTCAACACCAGTGGCTGCTAATGAGCCCACAACTTGCTGAGTGTCTATATCCATATGTTCACTAGTCTGCGTTGGATGGCTGAAGAATCCTCAAGCTCTGAAAGAGCACAAACAGCGACCTCCAAGAAATAGAGGTTCATGCATTAAACAACTTTCAACCAACCTAATTGAAACATATTGAAACCCCTTTTCTTTCACTTCGGGCCTCCCGGCCCCCATGACACTTCCAAGGACCATGGCCAAGCCGGGCTCCTTTTGGGAAAGATCGGTTGTTTCCATCTTCCACTGATAGAACTCCTAAGAAACATTATTTTGGAGTGTTGAAAGCCAGGACAAATAACTATCTATATATATATAATGCTGTAGACATGACCCGTTGAGCTCTTTCATTTTACTCTATTTTGGCTTTGGAAGATTGTTTGTCTACGTTTTAGCTCTTTAACTAGCAGCTTTAATAGAACACAATAGCACAACCAAAAAAACACATAGAATTCATGATAACTATAGACAAACTGTAGAATCTTGGAATTGTACTGGATGTCAATTCCTTTTCGTATTGAATGCGTAGGGGAATATTGGACCTTCCTTGACTGGCGGTTGAACTCAACCGCCAATGGCGTCAGGCCATGAGGTCGGGGGCCCAGATCCAAAATGGCCTCTTCAACTGGTTGGAGGTGTAGGCAAATGCCAAACCACAAAAAGAACGGAACAAAACAACGACTGGAAGAGTTGAAACTCCTCTTAGGTGTACAGTGGTGTATCGCCAGCGTTGTTTCTCAAAATAAGGACTATGTACCGGTGGTTGAAGTTGGCTCGGGTGTCTTGACGTCATCTACCAAAAGGACACCGCATCACAACGCATCTACCAAAAGGAAACCGCATGCTGTTCGGCACGCGCAGCTTTTTTTCCCTTGATGTGCTGTATCTGTATGCACACCAAACCAAGAAGCACCATCTTGTCAGCGAAAACTCGCCCCCCAGTTCCATGAGTTCCGTGGTCGATCCGTATCCTGTAGAGTATCACGCCTGTCACACTGTACGGAGCAAACACATCCTTGGAAAAGGACTCTACTGCGACCTGCAAAATTGCTCTTCCACTCCCTAATCGCATCACAACCCCGAAACGACCTGCTTCGACCCCGATTCCCTTGCTGCGCTTGAGCGCTCGCTCGTCCGTCCTCCAGAATTCTCTTGAAGACACGGGGCGCTCGGCGCCTCAAAAGCAGGCAAAGATGAAGAACGGGTCGACCAAAAAATGAACGGATCGAAAGAGCTGGTAAAGGAATGAAGCCTGCTCGTATTCGAGCACGATTTGTTTGTCAAGTGATCTTGTCAAATGTTTCAGCAGTTGAGTCGAGTACCTCTATATACTTGAGAGGAGGGAGACACGAAAGGTAGGACAGCGGGAAGAGAAGAGAACGCGAGAGGCAGGAACAAAAATGCAATGTTCGACATGGTGATTTTCCCCTCGGAGGCGACCTTTCGTAAATATATGTTCATATGCACTCGAAATGTTCAAACATATGCTCTCGATCTCGAAATGTTCAAAAAGATTCTTAGGAAAACAAACTTGCCCCATGGCTCAGATCATCTGTGAGCATTGAATCGGAGCATCATAGGATTTGAACTATCCTGAAACCATAAGAGGCTCACGAAGACGCTCCCCAGGAGAGAATTGACGTGCTTCACAAAACAAACTCTAGGTATGTATCCCCTCGGGGAACACCTTTCGTGATTAGAATTTCATATGCACTCTTTCTGAATGTTCAAGAGGGTTTCAACTATCCTGAAATCATGAGAGGCTCACGAAGACGTTCTCCAGGAGAGAATTGAATTTAGAGGGGGGGGGGGTCTGTATTGAAAAATCAATTCCAAGGGGGCGGGGGGGGGACGGGGGTCTGCATTGAGAAATCAATTCGAGGGGGGGGGGGTTGAATTGAATGATCAATTATTAGACCCGGACGTCCCAACACTTGCTTCGCAAGACAAACTCAAGGTATCCCCTAAAGGGCTACCTTTCATATTATACATGAAATATAAGTATCACGTGTCCCGGCCACCACGTGACAGTGTTATGTCTCCTCATCCTCTCATTCTTTAACACATACCTATTACTGTACCTATTTATACCTATTTATATAATATAAGTATTAGGTTAAGTTAATTTAAGTCCCTACTTAGAACACATAGAACACACGCGGTATGAAGTGAAATGGCTCGGAATCAAAATTGAAGACCCAATTTCCTTCATCGTTCATCTTTTTGATGTTTACGACATCTATCGCATCTATATCTTGGGAACAATGATGAACGGGGCGAAGCACTTTTCTTTGCTTTCGCAAAGATCCTTCCTAGTCCTGAATCCCTCTAGGTACAGCTCCCAGAAGAACTGGTGTGTAATAGTAACTGTAATACCTCCACTAATGAAAAAGCAACCGAGTAGAAGTAGAAGGTATTGGCAACATGGTCGCTTAGACAACCAATTTCCTTGACCCAATGGGGCCATGCAATCTCAGGCACAATGCTTGACCCAATGGGTAACACTCATTGAAGCGGTTCTCATCGTTGAACCGTTTTTTGCGGAGTTGAAACCCAGACGACTCGTCTCCTGCTCAAATGCCGGCAAAGGTTTGGTGTGGTGACCACATTGGCCTAGGTGAGTAGGTGCACAGAAACGAGGCGAGAAATGAGACGCAAAGGCTCCAGGAGTCCATGTTGGGGTGGAGAAGAACGATCCCCGGCGAGTGGATGTGATTTTCGGGCACCTGCAAAAACCCTCCAACCAGCCAAGACATGGAACTGGCTTGGGAGACATGGAACTGGCTTGGGAAAAGGGATGGGTGATTCAACATGTCTGACCAAATGGGAAATGAAGTATGAATCTATATGGATCTACAGG
>CAXAMN010000001.1:2343875-2397200 GCA_963970005.1 Durusdinium trenchii | reverse complement strand
GTCTGACCAAATGGGAAATGAAGTATGAATCTATATGGATCTACAGGGATTTGCATCTCTTTTGTGCGATGTTTTATGTCTGTTGTCCTCCACATCTTGAACATCCTATTGCACAGAATAACCCATCACAAGATATTACGCCTTTCCCTGCCTCTAACACACCCGCTGACTCCTACACAAACGGTGAAGGGAGAAACTAATATGTCTTGTCTCCTTTCGCGTTGGTTGTAAGAAATCCAGCCGACTGGGCAGAATCCCCCAGGCGACTGATCCCAAAGTGATTTTGTGGTATGCATTTGTCATTTTTGGATGGTTCATTCAAGGAATCTTGGTAATTTGTTTGGAACGCCCCTTTGACATAGCCCGGCAAGTCCAGATTGTTTCCACGCCTTTTAACATCTTACAAGACTACAGACTACAGACGAACGACGACTCTGTGGTGAGGAATGGCAACTTCCTCTTGTCTGATGTTCGAAGATCAGCAACAACGGTTTTTGATACAAAAACAGTAGCCATCTACCAAGACAAAAGCATATAATCAATGCAGCATAAACATATCACACACAGAGAGACGCAAACACACACAAAGACACGCAAAAACCACCGTCATCTTTCGCATCTTTGGCCCAGGTACAGCGGTCAAACAATCGCGAACGGCTCCATACTCATCCCGAAGCTCGTGGAAGTCCTGACCAAGAATTAAGCAGACTATTGAATTAATTCTAATAGCTTCTTTGTTACTACTAGTAAGGCACCTGTTACTACTAGCAAGGCACCTGTTACTACCTACCGGCTCCATTCTTGGAGATTCTTGGCACTGAAAGAACTTTGCAAATCAAGTAAGTCCAAAATCATCTTTGCGGCACCGACATTGCAGTGAACACGTGACATGAACATGACCCATAACTCATCGCAACTCACTGGTTCGCGCCGAAGAGGGGAGTCAGCTGAATCAGCGGCAGCCGAACCGGAATCAGCAAAATCAGCCACATCAGCTCTCATCATTTCCCCCAAAACTGCAGGTGTTTTCCTTGTTTTGATTCATTGCTATGCATTTGACGGAGGGGCAGCCCACAGACCTCGGTGCGGACTGCTCACGTTCCGTGCTGGGCCGAAACACCGAGGGCCTCCGTCAGGGTCTCTCCCGGTGAACGTTGGTGAGTCTCGGCCAAGATCGGGGACCAATTCACCAGTATTTGAGAATGGCCTGAAACAAAGTCCAAAAAAACACCGCCTTTACTGAACAACAACACAATAAACATCGAAAACAGGGAATTCCATGGCAATATGGTCATCCTGACGCACCACTGGACGCGAACGGGAAAACAACGGAACTTGGGAAAACAAGTTTTGACGTTGCTGGCCAACTCTGACTTCAAGGGATTTGTGCGATCAAGTGAGAAAACAATCGAATGTTTCAGGGCGTTAAAGGTTTTTCAACTCTCCCCCGGCTGTTCCCAAAACTGCAGTCAATTGTTCAAAAGGCCGATGAAGGCCAGTTGTCAGAAAAAATATGAGCGAGCTGGAAACAATCTCGATGCCCAAATCAAAAGAACAGGAAACAAACCCACATGTCAAGCTTTCTTTTGCATCAAACAGGATGCAAAGACGGAAGGCAAAGGAGTGATAGCAAATGAGGAGAAACGGATTGGATGGCGTGATGTGTGAGGATGTGTGACTGTGAGGATTGTGTGATGTTTTCAAGCAGGTAGATGACGATGATTGCATGATAATTGCAAATTTATAGTGATTCATGTGATCTTCATATATGGGTTGTGAAGCCCAAGCTACACACCCAATCCGAGCTGATTGGTGTCAGTGTGTTGTGCCAAACAGCAGTTTGTGGTGCACGAACCGGCTCCATCTCGAAAATATTTGCGAAGTATAAACTTTCTGGGATTCCATGCAGTGGTTGATGTGTTGGGTGAGTTGAGTTGCATAAGGTAGGGTGGTATGAGTCGCATTTGCGAGTTGGGTTGGTGTGAGTTGAGCTGGGTGTGTTGGTGCGAGTTGAGAAACAGCAGCGGAGGAGCGGTGGCGACCAAGGGAAACCAGCGCGGACCCGCCGCAACAGTAAAGCCCCTGGAGAGCAGCAGCAAGCAGCGGAGCTGAGGTGCGTGAGTTGAGTTGGTGTGACTTGAGCTGGGGCAGGGGTGCGTTGAGTTCGTGTAAAGTGTCGCTACTAGGTGGAGGCCATCGCTACTAGTAACAAGTGCATTTTTACTAGTAGCAAGAAGCTCCTATGAAACACACCGTTTGACTTGGTTTGAGTTGGTATGCGGGAGGCTGGAGGAGGTGGAGAATGGCCGCGGTAGTAGCAGGGTAACGAGTATGAACAAATAAGAACCCCACACTGGCGTGTGGGGACCAAAAAACAGCCAAGAAGTTGCCACTTGGACGTTGCTGAGAGTTTCATGCGGGTTGCCCATCGCCAAAAAACACCTGTCAGCTGTACTGACGCAAAAAAACAAACAAACACCAAATAAAATATAACCGCCGCAAACAAGACAAACACCCTTTACAGGTGTGAAATAAACACCGGTGAGGACAACGAACTGGACAATACCCTGATCAATGACGCAATCAAGAAAACGCACATCCGTGTCAAATGACCCTGCAACCCGACACCATCAGCGTCCACCATCAGGGCACGAAATCCACCGGTCCATCAGGGCAGGGACTCCATCACTGGAACCTCAGGAAGACTGAAGAAAAGAACCTCAGAGCAGAGTTTAAAAAAACATCCAAATCCTCCGGATAAAGAAAAACAACACATCGTCGAAAATCGGTGAGAAAAGGAGTGTTTACTAAAGACCCGTGATCTCCTTCAACAGTTTTCGATGTTCTCTCCGTAGCTCGTGCAACTGGAGATTTCGCTGCTGAGCTTCCTGCAACGGCATGGAAGAAGTGATGCAAAAAACTACTACTGATACAATAGATATATCTATATAAATCCTGACGTAGATAGAACAAAACCAACGGATTCGATCACCCGATTTCAAAAAAAATACATTTTCTCTATATTCCCATGTTCTATCTACTCCTGAATAGGTATAGTATATGGACATCCCCAATGATCTAGTGTTCTGTGGCCCCACCATACAAAACAGCTGCTTTGCATCAACACTTGTTGTGTGCACAGCACATGTTGACTGGCAACCACAAGTGATACGTACGTCATATGTTTACAAGCAATGACAGTACATGTAGCTGATTGATCTTTATTCAGAAACAAACATGTGTACTTTTAAAGTCACCGCAATTGAGCAGCACATTTTATATAATAATTTTTAATAATCCGCCGACCCCGTTCTAGGGCCAAGAACGTGAGCGTGAGTGGAACGGAACGGGGCCGGCGTGCTCCTGAGAATTAGTCCCGTATATCTTGGCAATCAACCATCGCTTTGCGAGAAATTGCCCGTCTTTGACCAAATTTTCGACATTTCGTCCCAGGGTTTTGGAACTCTGTGGTGGTTCAATTCCCGCTTTGGCGCGCAGAATGTGGGGATTCCGCCTCATGGTACCGCGCGCGGCGCCGCACCACGCCACATTCAAAGCTCTCTCCTCCTGTCCTGCTCCTCTCTCCTGTTGTCTTCTGGCCTGCTCCTCCTCTCCTCCAGTCTTGAAATCCGCCACACCAATCCCAGCCTCATGGCTTCCACCGGCTTGCTCATCCACCGGCTTGCTCCTCCTGCGACCCTAACATGAACCACATCACACGTGCCCCACCCCTCAAAATCGCAGGCCGAAGGCCTCTACGTTCAGGTAGTAGAGGGTTTGCCGGGGTCCGCCCCCCGAGTCCCCGAGCTGGATCCTCGCAGGCCACTATGGAGAGCGTCGAGAGCAGCATTGGTGCGACCTGGGCTTGGATGGATCAATATAAAAAAATAAAACGGTGGATGCCCCCATGGCATCAGCATAGCAATTTTCAAGGGCCTGGTGTGCGAGATATGCTGCCCGAGTGGCCCTGCATTATCGGCATTTTGTGTTTGTTGTTGCTTTTCTGCTCAACCTCTTCCGGACAAAGAGCACACAACATAATAACAACAAACAAAATAACAACAACCACATCAACAGCAACAGCAGCAACAAGAAAACCAACAACCAGCAACCAGCAGACACAACCACAACCACAACCACAACAACAACAACAATCCCTCCTTCCACTTTCTTTGCTCTTCCCCCTTCCCCTGTTTTGCCCGCCTGGCCGGCTGTTGGGCGTCAGCCCTTAAATATCTCTGAATAATCCGACACTGAGTGCTTTTGAAAGGCTTCCCTGTCAGCTGCGAAGCTGAAACACCCTACTGTACCAAACAATCGGCAAAGTGCACTTGGAGTCTACTGATTGATTATTGCTGACAACCCAATCCAATGAACAAGCAATGCTGCTAACAATCCCGTCCTGAAGAAGCCTCAAAAAAAAATGCTAGAAATTAAGGATTTCTTCACGCTTCATCTCAATCTTCACCCTATTCCCACAGACACAGGCGGCCAAATACCGACAGAAAAGGAGACACACATTGGTCAATTGCAACGCAAAATAAAGCAACAGGGACCCGCTCCTGAGCCAAAAGATCCTGACGCTTCTCAAGAGCTTGTTGCTGCGTGGCTAAGCCGTGGAGACTGGAGCCATGCTCTTCCAACAGCGCCTCTGGCGTGCGAAGAGCACGCGGCATGTCCAAGGCATCTTTGGGACCACTTCTTTGGTACTGCGAAGTTGCCATGAATTGGTCATCTCACCGTGCGAGAGATGAGCGGGTTCTTTCAGCGGTGATTGAGAAGGGATGAGTCACAACAAACCAGGAAAATGCCAGCACAAGTTGCGGTGGATCCAACACGTGCCGATATGCTGGACACACCCCGCACCAAAAATGAGTGAACATTTGTTTAGGAAGGTTTTGAACAGCCTTGAGCAACAACAGGGTGATTGCAGTCCCCAATTGGCAAATTTGAGAAACTGCCTTGCATGTGGCACCGGTCTGGCGGTTGCAGTCCTGGGGGGCACTGGGGGGCACTCACCTTCCTCTGGTCTGGCGGGGGAGGTGAGTGTTGGGGCCCCAAGAGAGGATTGAATTCAGGTTTATGCACTGATGGTGCTTGGTTTTTGGACAAACTTGCTGCAACGCGTGAAAAAAGATCGGTGGCTGTGCTTAGATATGAAGATTGTCCTCTGAATAACTCTGTCATATATATATATATATATGTATTGTTGTTTGACAAAGATGCTTTTGGTGCCTTACTCTTACCTTTGCCTTTTTACTTTGCTATTTCATCTTCAAGTTTATGCCTACGGGTGTAAAACCGAACGTGTGAGTACTGCGATTTTTGAAGTTGATGCTACGTGAAAGGTGGGGGGGTTGGGTTGGGGTGGGATCGGGCATATTGACGTTCGTTTGCACTTGCTTTCTGAAGTTGATGCTATGTGAAAGGTGGGGGGGTGGGGTGGGGTGGGATGGGGCATATTGACGTTCGTTTGCACTTGCTTCCTGAAGTTGATGCTACCTGACAGGTCGGGTGGGCTGATGTGGACAACAGTGTGGACAACTATTTATACCAAGGTTATCTTCGGTTTCATAGCATTGTCCTCGGTTTCATAACATTGTCATCGTTTTAATAGCATTGTCATCGGTTTGCCAACATTGTCATCGGCTTCATAACATTGTCATCGATTAGTCGTGTGATTTAAATGGGGTGGGGGGGGGTTGTGATGGAATGAGGATGTGGATGCTTGTCATCGATTTCACAATAAGTAATCTTCGGTTTCATAACATTGTCATCGATTAGTCGTGTGATTAAAATGGGGTGGGGGGGTGGGGGGGGTTGTGATGGAATGAGGATGTGGATGTCATGCTGAGAACATTGTCATCGGCTTTACGATAAGTAATCTTCTGTCTCATAGCATTGTCATCGGTTTCACAACATTAGATATCGACGGTTGCATAACATTGTCATCCTTTTCATAACACTGTCATCGATTTCATCGATTTTCGTTTCTCTGTCGAACACACGTACAATTGCATATCACACGGGGCGAGCGTAATACATGTTGGAAGCTTACAAATTTATTTGTTTCCGTGTCTTTGCCGCATTCCGCAGCGGAGCAAGTGCCCGGGACAACAACGGCGACGGATTTTGCGCTGGCGCTTGGGTTTCGGCAGATTCGGCTCTAAAAATGAAAGGATCCGGGACCCCCAAAAAACATCATCGAACAAGCAAAAGTATTGAGAGGGTTTGCACTTTTGAATCAACATTTGCACGACTACACGTGCGATTCCACACCCGGCGAGAAGTTTATCTATTCTTTCCATTTGCTCTTGGACTGTTTTCCATAAGGCTGCTGTCATTCTACCATAACTGACCCATATTATGTACCTTATTTTTATCCCCTTTCATGTAGCATTTCCTTGCCTTAATCGTTTTCACTAACTAACTGCATTCTGTTTCAACATCTCTATTTGCTATTTAGAAACTGATACCGTTTATTTTTCATGGTGCTAATTCTAATGGTGTAAGTTCAGAGGTTGAATATATGAGATATGACTACATGAATTCTGTTTTAAACATTGTTTCAGGCATTGCTTTTTCTGGTGGTTTGATTTCTAATATTTATAATACTACAGATAATGTAAATCTGCTAATACAAAGGAATGGAGTAGATTACATAACCCTAACTAAATTAGATATAATTGATTTAGAGAAGCAAACATATATAAAAGCAAATGGTTTAGCGCTAACCATTGAAGATACTGTAGATGGATACTTTAAAGTTGGTGATGGTGAAAGTATTGATTGTTGGACTGGAGGAGTAGGTCAAGAGATGCAGTTGAACTATATTTCTAAAAGCGGTGTAAGGATGGGCAATACTGGTTATTTAGCAATCAGTGGATTAAGAAATGGAACAGATATACTAATTATCAATGGTGCTATTCAAATATGTCCTGCGGATCGAGAGGGGGGGGGCCCGGGGGGCCCCAGCAAGGGGGGGGGGGGGGCCAAAAAAAAAACAGCAACAAAACATGCTTTGTTGCTTTCTTTTTTTTTCCGTCCGAGGGCTCCAAACCTGCTAGTCTTAGTTATATTTAATAGTTTTTAAACACAATTTGATTGGTTTGTTTGAAATATAGAATGTACATGTTGTTTTCCTATATGTCTCGAAAAGATGTGTTGAATATGTGTTTATTAATTATTTTGTTGTGCTATGTGTTTTGGATACTGTTTTTGTTTTGCTGAATGTCTGTGTTTTCACTATATCTTTAGTTCTTTTGAATCACGACCTACAAAGCGATTGGTTCCTTCTCCATGCCAAAGGACTCACAACCAAGTGAGTCACTACACTGCCAGTAGTGGCACAGCGACATCCTCAGGCTACCTTGCATCATGATGACACCAGTTTCCTTTGGTGGCAAATGGGGTTCAGTTTGTCCATCATCGGCATGAACCACATGGACAGCAAGCTGCTGGTTCTAACCCTGAAAGGCAAAATACTACACCGCCATTATCAAACAACAAAGCAAAACCTGCGTTGCTCATTGACAGGATGCAGCCCACCTGACAACCATGTGATTTTGGCACGATTGCAGCGTATCAGGTGCCGTAATTGCTAATTCCTACATGTTCTCAGGTGACAACACAAAACCTGGACCATCACATTGTGATCTGTACCAACAATTTCTATTATATAGTGTTCACATCGCAACAATAAACCATGAAACAGTTATAAACCTCAAACGTCCGGCCACCGAAACCGTGCACTATTATATATTGTCCATAAAAACATTTTTCAGTAGGTGGACAATAGAGAAGGCGTCAATTATAGACACCAAAAATACAGTTATTAACTAAATTGTGCCAATTCAAAATATACTGTAATACTATCATACATTAAGAACAAAAAACACACCAAACACACGGTTTGAGCAAGAACACCCTCCTTATGGATGCAAAAACTCAACTGTTTGCTTGCGCATGTACTCCAACTTAAAACTGCTTTACTTCCAGTATAGCATTTTCGTACGGACGCGTAAGATGGAAGAAACTGGTTGTCATAATTTCATAATTGAAAGTGTGCCCGGTTTTGAGCACCCGGCCAGTTCAAATACAAGCTGGCTCACAAACCCGGGCAAACAAATAGAAGAAATTATTTGAGACAACCGTGGCGGTTTCCATGTTGACAGTTTCTCCTGTTTGAAACCATGGCCCAACTTGCCCTGAATGACTGTCTTCTATTTGGCAATATCGTGTCCCATCTTCTATCCTTCCCGTTTGTGCTTTATACACTGCTGATAACCTCACCAAGGAAGTCTGTATGTTGCATATACACTTGCATACATTATGGCAGTCTATCTGGCATATATCCTGGCATTCTATGTGGCATATATCCTGGCATTCTATGTGGCATATTTTCTGACATTCTTATTTCTTATTGACGTATATTCAGGCATTTTTCTGGCATGTATTCTGACATTATATCTGCCATGTATTTATTATGGCGTGCTATCTGGTAAAGAATCTGACATAATTCCGGCACATATTCTGGCATTCTATCTGGCAAACATCCTTGCATTCTATGTGGCATATATGCTTCCATTCTTTGTGTTCTGACATACTTTCAGATAGTATATCTAACATATTCTTGCATATTTGCTGACATTGGCATTCCTTCTATGTGGTTCAGGTCTGGTCGTGCCCACTGCCATTTGGCGCTCGTGGTTCAGGCCCGGTGGTGTCCAGAGCAGTCTAGCACTCGCGGTTGAGTGTGCGGGGGCCCACTGCGATCTAGGCGCTCGCGGCTAAGGTCCAGTGGTGCCCACTGCGAGCTGACACTACTCGTGGTTGAGATCCGGTGGTGCCCACGTGATCTGGTACTTGTGGAGGAGGGGGAGAGGAGGGAGAGGAGGGAGAGGAGGCGGAGGAGGAGGAAGGGAGGACAGCTCTGATACAATCCAAACACCCTCACCTGGCAGGTGGGGAAAATAACTTGAAAACACATAACTCGATGATGGTTCCCACCATTCTACTTCCAAAAGCTGTTTACACAACACCACTGCATGTTCGATGTACGTGCGTGTTTAAAAATACCTCGCGTGTTGTTAGAGCCTGTGTGTATACGAAAACACACGTGTTTTCCCAACTTGGATTGCAATTGCGATCATCTTGGACATCCTTCACTTGGCATCCTTTTAGTTTGGGTCCCATCTCTTTTCCCCGTAGCCGCTCCTGCTCCTTTGTTCTCAGAACATCACCGGTACGTGATCTAACTGCGAAAGACCTTCCGTCGGTAAGTCAACCAAGGTATCGGGTGCCATGACCCACAGCCATATTAAAAGGGGCTGTGGGTTGCAAAGGGTCTGGGCAGTAGAAGACCAAAAAACCCTTGGCCATCCAATCCCAAAGCTATCCAAACTTTTAAGCTTGTTTCCCACCTCGACATTGCTCCTGGAACACATGGCGGAAATCAAGGGCAAGCAACTTCGATGTGATGCACCGCCCGTGTGGCAGCGGTGTATTTATATAGTCCAATGAGTCCAAGTTAAGCAGAAGCACCTTGCCAAAATGGATCCTGTCTAAGGGCAAGATTCTGAACATGGAGGCTCTGCCACAAGCTGGTGCCCGCCATCAAGAAGAGCGTTCAAAGTTATCCAAATTACGGCGAGCCACGGTCGGGTAAGAAATATCGATCCAAAAGTGAATCCACCATCATCCACCCTTGAATGAATAAGGAAGTGCGTGCATCCGTTTTGAGTCCATGTTCCTCCATGTTCTATGAAGTGAATCCATGTTGAGAAAGCAAATCCATTTCTGTTTCGTCACAAATGTCCTTGGTGCCATGTTTACGCATAGGCTTTGCTGAAGCCACATCGGATCATTGTATGCGAAGTGTCGGCTTCGAAGCACCCTTGAGCATGTGGCGTATTAGTGGAACCTATATTTTAACACAGTCCTTCATACAAAATCTCATGCATCAAACAGGTTTCTTTTCAATCAAAACTTGAAACATTCTGAGCTGCTGAGCTGGTGTGTTTGGCTCGCTCCCCGGAAGGGAACGAAACAAGTTGCTCCCTCATGTCTGAGTTTCAGAATTGCTAGTCTCCACTTAGCCCATTCATTGAGAGAAGACTGAGAAGACTATATATTTAATATGGAAAGAACTGGAAAGAATGAATCACTGTATATACAAATCTACTAAACACATCTTCCTTCCTGGGGACCTCCCGTTGTAGACTCTGGTTGGTCCACCCGGGAAAAGACCCACATGGAACCTCATAGCATGGACCAGACTGGAAGACAATTTTCCTTTAGGGGGTTTAGAGGTTCCATGTGAATCCTCCAGGGTGTCTAAAAAACAAACATTGTGGATTGTAAAACCATGTAAAACATTTTATGATCCTATATGATTTTATGAGTCGAATGGTTTTTCAACGTTTTTCATGGCTACTATATAGTAGCAAGGTGCATGGCTACTGGGAGCAAGGACGCTACTAGTAGCTCCTGGCATTACTACTAGGAGCAAATAGCTACTAGTAGCTTCTTGTTACTAGTAGCTATGCACTTGTTACTAGTAATATCTTTGGCATTTGTGAGGTCAAAGTTTTTCCCTCAAATCTTCACCAACTGCTGCGATCCGACGGGACTGGTTTTCCGATTGGCCACCCGAGTGGATGGCCCCGATCGCGACCACCAAAAAACTGATCGGGGTCAGCCAATCCCATGGAGTGTCCGGGTCACATACCCTCTGAGGTGAGTCCGGATGCAACGGGAAATCTTGGGGCTATGCTTGAAGGGTCCAAGTACCTCAGCAAAAAATGTAGATTTCAAGCGATATAGTTATTTCCTGAGCTCTAAAGCAGTAAATGTCCAGTCTTGTGAGTGGGCTGACAGGATGTGATCCAACTCATGCAGTCAAGGCAATAACCACTTGTCTTTATCCCCCAAAAAATTAGGGATGCCCAAGCCTATTTCCCTTGGTTCTAGGTTTCTTGGATCTTTCCATCATGCTGTACTCTTCAGCATAAGGGTTGCTTGGGCACACCACGCATTTGCAAGGCTTGAATCCTGAAACACAAACAGTGGTTTCGGAGTAGATGGCACAAACCCCTGACACGTCTTTTGCTTTTTGGTCCATTGGTCATTCACCTTGGTCCAAACTTGGATATTCGTGCCATCTACATCATCTACTCCTCACCCACTAGATGTCTTGATCAGCTAACCAACTTCCGCCCTTCCCCTCCTCCCGGACATCCACATGTCGATGAGTTCAGATTCTTCGGGGGGGGCATCTGAGTGAAATGGCAGGCTGGGGCGGTGCCCAACACGGTGGTCATAGCGTCATCTTTAAACATCTTCCAGTGGTGCAAGATTTTAAGGTGTAATGACCAGAATAGGAGCCTCGTGGAGCCTCCAAGCACGGGTATATACTGGTTGATTGGTTCTTCCAACCAGTGGAGGTCTTCTTTTTTGATGTCAACACACGGCCATCTTGACGAATGCATCCTCCATGGATCGCAGCACGAGTCAGGTAGAAACTGCGCGGTTGAGCACTGCGCATACCTAGCTGCCTCAAGAAATGCAAATCGGAACATGGTGATCAACACAGGTTTTGAAAGGACTTAGCCCATGACTAGACTAGCGACCCGCTAGCTGCTAGAACTTGCTCAACCCGCATTGATCAACACACATCAACACACTGGATGAGGCTGGATGCACAAGCTGAGGCATTTTGCGCAAGCTGCTGCCCTCTCTACGATGCCCAAGTCAGTACGATGTACGATGCACTGAGGGCAAACCTGGAGAAACAACATGAAACCGAGCAACGCTGATGGAACTCATGAACGAATGCTCTCTTCTTAAAAAAAAAAAAAACAAAACAGACACCTCCAGTGTCCTTTCTGACTAAGAAAAATAACTACTCTGCCTTCTTCTAGCTGGTCACCGTTGCCCTGGGCATCTTCGAATGCATCTCGCAGAACATAACTCGAGTCCATGTTTGCGGTTCGAAGGCGTATTCGAGTCCGTTGCAGCCGCATTCGACGCAGAATCGTTGGCATTGGACTAGGGAGACCTCCCAGTTCGACCCCCAGGAAGAAGGGAAATAGACCAAAACACCCATTGGGGGTCTCCCTATTGAAATACACACCCATAACTCCCCAGGCGCAGCATCCACCATGGTCCGTCGCGTCCACCTCTCAAGCGTCCGCTGCGTCGGCATCGAAGGTGACGTACTTTCCATGTTTGTCCTCCGCGACTCCGCTTGGCAACAGGACGGTACGAGTTGCTTAAGGAACCGGGAAACATACTGCTCTCTTCCCAAGTGGACTCATCCGGGAAAAATCATCACCTTTGTAAAGCAAAACCAGGAACAGCAAGGTGGTCATCAAAATTCATCAAGCATGGGCAAGCCACAGTTCTCATCAGTTCTCAATGACCGCCATCTGCGACCCGGGATTCCTTTACCCACCGATCCCGGTACGGTCCTTGGGTGAAATCAGAACCCGACTTTATCCCACCAGACCGGCCAACCGGTGGTCCTTGGGAACTTTGGGAAGCAATTGCGTGACTGTAGGATTAAGAGCCTCGCGAGAGGTGTCGAGGCGTGGAAGGAGGTGTGGAAGGTGGCACGCCCTGTGGGGTAACATGACCTGAAACGAAGGCCAAAAGGGTACTGGAGGTTGACTATTGGTCAAAAGAATGTGTGTTTGTTTGAATATGTCACTCTCTATATATATATATAAATATAAAGATATGTATGTATTAACATGTACATATATAAAACTGCTGTAATTTGCAGTCCCTCCCTCTTCATATATGAACATATATATATATATATGTATGATCTTATTGTAAAATATTGTATATACACATTGAATAACGCCATACAAAGCCAGAGCAGCCACTCAACAGCCATAACCATGACCTTCCATTTCCAGCCAAAACCACTGGGCTGAACAGTCATGGGTCACAAACGGAATCCAACGGCTACTTCCTTCCGGTCGTGCGCTGGGCGTGTGCGCGGAAGCATGAAGCAGCCAGTTGGCTCACGACAAACTTTCGGAAATGGCTTCAACTATCTTCAACTCAAAACCCTTGAACTCTGGTGCTAAGTTCAGAGTATATATATATATAACTGATCAATGTGAAGCTCCCAAGAACTGATTAACGACCTTGGGTGCAAAGCCACCACAAGTACGAGTTGTGAACGAGTTGTGCACAACGCGCATACAGTTCGACTCCTTGTCTGGACGTTCTTGGTTGTTCAATGAGTATTTAAACTGTTTGCTAGCTGCTAGCTCATGTGTTTTCTTATACCTGCCAGTAGAGTGGACATTGAGACAAGCTCAAGCCCAGTTTGAGTTGGAATCGCTATACAAATATCCCAAGCATTCCATGACTCCATGTATGAAAGATTTACGTTAGGGTTGTTTCAGGGATAAGTAGGCGTAACAAAAACCTTGCACGGAGTGTCTGGGTAGTTCACAAATGCACCAGCACTACCAGCACCTTGCCGTGTTCATGGCTTGTTATCCCACCAAAAGCATCCTTTTCAGCGACAAACAAATGGTTGCGCCGTTCTCAGACGACCTTTTGCCCTTCGCCGAGAACATCACCCTTCGCCTCCTCTCGGTCGCCCAACTAACCAACGACCCGTCACCAACCCCATCGTCCTCCACCACCGAATAACATACAAAGAAACAACAAAAAACAAAACAAAGTAGAGGGTCTGCTGGACATGGAACATAGGTCCGAACTTGTTGCTTTCCCCTATCAGAATTAAAAATACACATCCAAAAAAAAGAAAAACTGCAGACCCCATGGCCAGAGAGTCAAACAGGAGAGAGGCCCCAATGTGGTTTGCAGTCTTTTTTTTGGTAGGGAAAACCAAAAGACAAACAAAACTGCAGACCCCATGGCCAGAGAGTCACATAGGAGAGAGGCCCCAATGGGGTCTGCAGTTTTATTTTTACTTTTTGTTGTTGTCGTTGTTGTTGCTTTTTGGGGGGGTTTGTGATGGAACACACAAAACAAAACAAAACTGCAAACCCCATGGCCAGGGAGTCAGGCAGGAGAGAGGCCCTAATGGGGTCTGCAGTATCGTTTTTTTTTGATTTCTCAAGGTTTTGTTTGGACCTTGAAATTACTCTTTTATTAAAGCAGATTTTTGAGGTGTTCCATCGTTTTTGTGACTTGCATTGATTTGATTGTAAGCAAATACTCACAAGTGCTTACGGCTCAGGACGATGCTCTGAGCACGCTGGTGGTAACGTGTTCTGACAAACCTCGCCCAAACCTCCTGCGACCGCCCAGGGTCAGGTCCGCACCTCTCTTTTGGGGTAATGCAGGCTGAGATCATTGAGGTTCTCGCTGGCGTAGGGGTCCGGCCTTACCAGCTGGAGCTTGATGAGAATGCTAAGCAAGCTTGACACCCTTTTCCCCCACCTGTTGGGGCGTAGAATCACACAGAAACAATATTGGAGAGTGCCGAGCCACTGTGGGAATTTGCCCAGTTCTCGAACTGGGCCAATTCCTTGCCGAACTGTGACCTACTCGAGGGGCCGAACTGTGTTGGAAATAGTTCAACTAGACTCGTTCGGCCAATAGTCCAGCAACTGCCTCGTTCATCTCCGGTGGCTTCGTGGACATGCCGAGTCGACGGGAGTCAGTTCTCGGACCGTCGACTCGTCTTCGTGCACGTCTTCGTGCAGCGGACGTCCTTAACGGCACGAGCACGGCAAGTCAGGTCAATAACGCGCGAGGTCTCCTTCAGTTCGAAAGGTTCTTGTTTTGTTCTAAGTCTAGTAGATTCTTGTTACTAGTAGTAATGGCCTCCAACCCAATAGCGATGGCCGCCACCTAGTAGCTTCTTGTTCCAAGGTTCTTGTCTTTGCATGTTCCTGAGGCTTCCTGACAACCTCTCAGACCTGAAGGAATAAAAGCAAAGAAACACAGAAACACTGACTGGATAGGACCAGTGGACCCATGGTTGCTAATGTGGAAGCATGGCGGAACCCAGTGTGACCCCGATGTCCAAGGCTACAGTTGGGTCAACATCCCGTACCCTGCCGTTGAAGGAGTCCTTGAATAGCCGACGTATGCTGCTTCACCCTGTTGTCAACCTGCTATTCTTTCCACAGAAATGGTGTCTCTTTGATACAACAATAGCAGTTCTCATTACGAACGTGAGGGATACCAGTCAACCTGGTCAGCCTTTTTCAATCCATTCAAGACTCTTCAAGACCATTGGCGAAGTGCAATTCTCCTCGTAAAAGGGACATCCACTGGTTGAAGCAACATTTTTGGAGTTTGTTCAGATTGTGTTCGAGTTGCCTTCGAATTCCACAGACTTCACACAACCTACGGCATAATTATGCGTAGAATCAAACAATTTCCAACATCAGTTTTGAGAAGGCTACTAAGGCAATAACTGTTTGAAATCAACCCTTTCAAGAACTTCAAGAAATAACATAAACGGTTGAGAAATTACACCGCAAGAACCCATTTGACTACAGTAATTGTTCAGCAAACATATATATATGTATATATAACTATATATTATAGCATTATATAGCATTATCACTCCTGTAGGAAGGCTTTCCATAGCTTTTAAATGATGCCTCAAAATAAGCCGCAGATTCGAGGTCATGGCCGCACTTGGATCACCACGACACTGGGCACCCGGTCTTAATAATCGGATCATAGATGGATTGCAGCGGAATGTATTTTCTACTCTTCATCCACTCCCTGTCCTGCAAGCGGCAAATGAAGTTTCATCATGGACTGCTTATCTCAGCCTATTGAACCGAGAACCGAGCAAACATGAGGCCCTTTTGGCCGCCGTAGCAAGCTCATCTTTCTTGAGAGAATGTTAACGTCTGCCATCCACATATCTAATGGCAAATGGCAGAAGCTTCAATTCCTAACGCGCAGTGCTTCATGCAGTGCAACATGTCTGACATGTTCGCTCTCCACCCGCTAAAGAGAGCCTTCTTCATCGCTCCGGTGGGCGCGACCGCGCCGAACGAACGCACCCCCTTTCGCTCCTTGGGACGATAGAGCCCGTGGGCAGGTCCAAACTTGGGTTTCTGTCGCGCGGATGAAGCGGTCGCAGCGGAAGCGGTCGCTTCGACCCGGTGGGACACCGGACACCGGAACGGTCGGGAACGCTGAAGAACGGACTGAAGAAGGGGGAAGAAGAACGGAGACTCGTTGAGCTGATTAACAAGACGTACAGGGGGGAATCAATCATTGCTTTTTCGTTTGAGGTGAAGTGCCCCATGCTTTTTCTTGAAGACGTACCGTTTTTGGTTGGGTGTGTTTGAACCCGTCAGCCAAGCAATCGTCGGCACATGCCGCCACATCGTCGACACATGTCGCTATATTACTGTTTACTCTCTCCACGTCTATGTTGCTCTCATCCATGTCTCCACATCCACGAGTTTTCGAGCTTTGTTGCTCTCGTCGGTCCATGGGTCACGACCATGGCTTGAAAGCATTCATCTCAAGCAAACAAGCAATCGTTCATGCTACCAGTCCGTCCTCCAAAATTGACAAGCTGCACATGTATAGCTACTTAAGTGATTGTCTACAAACTCCAGGGTTTCATGATGTTGCAAGTTTCTGCCCTGACCATTATGGTCTGAGCATGTCTGAGTTACCCTCTAAGCCATCACCAACCTACGCTGAGCAACAAGGGCCAAAACCTGATTGCATGGCGAAAACCAACCAACCTGAGGTTGCCTCATGGGAACCCAACTTCATAACTGCTTATGAAGGTATGAAAGGATGCAACATCATGCAACATATCGCTCTGGAAAGTCCCCCTGATGATTTGATAGTCCATTCTTGCTCAAGACACCTCAAAAACATTTGTTGAAGGCGGCTTCACCTGATCGCTCAACCTGCCCAAACAGACGAACATGCCCCACCTGCTGTCGCGTGAATCTCAATAGGCTCGTCTTCCTGAGAGAATGGACGGAGATCCTCATCGACATGGGCTCTGAGGTAGGGGTCATATGTCGTATGGGTCACGCCACACTTGGAACAAAAAACATTAATCATTGACCCGAGATCATCCGTTTTGGGTTGACGGTCATATCAGGACCATCCTTCGTTTCGTGCCATCCCAAACCTTCCACGCCGTTCCACGCTGTTTTTGCATGTTTTTGCCATTTGGACGGAGCAGCTCTCAGGCACCACAGTCGGCGTTTTGTGGGCAAAAATGTGGGAGAGGTGATAGATGAACATTTCAGCATTCCAAAGGGATACTTTCCACTTGGATGAACCAAATCCCGTCAAATGGTTTCAACACTTTGCAGGAGTGTTCTGAGGGATCCAAAGACTACTGAACATGTGGTATAGTTTATCAATCCAACCATCTTGCACTGGAGTACTTACACCTCATGTCACTGCGCATCTGGGATCTGCTGGCCCAGCAGCTGAACACAATCAGGATAGTCTACTGATCTTAACCATTCCAGGATCAATGCTACACTCCCTGGAATAATGGAACATGGAGGCCCCTGATGGATGACCACTGAAACCGAAGACCAAACAGGTGGTGAACTATGGTGAACTCCACTTCCATGGTGACTTGATACCGGTGGTGTAATTACTGAAAGAAAAACCATCTCTGGCACCACCAAGAAGCTTCTACGAACTACACACCTTTTTCCTCGTCCATCTCTAGTAGCAAGAAGCTACTAAGTGACTAGTAACAAGGGCCATCTCTCAGCCGGTGAATTGGTGCCCCAGTTCCGCCCAAAGGTGGGTGCCCCTGCGTCCATGGCATTCGCTTGCTGTGGCCTTCCGGGTCCGGAGGTTCAGGGACAGGGGGTTTTCAACAGGAAGGTTCCCATGAGGCCCCATGAGGCCCCATGAGACCATTCATGGGAGAAGATTTTGCCCCGGATGACCCATCCATGTAACTGTAACTCTTCCAGCCAATGGATGGCTGTGCAGGTGGAACCCCTGAAAGAGTCTGAAAGCTTCTTTTCTCCATCGCAAGGTAAGGGCAGACAAAATGAAGGGGTTCGACGGTTCGACGTAAGAAATGCCCCCTGGTGCTGTTGGGCGGTTGTCAAGGGTCTTACAAGTCAAATGACAAGGCTGATTATTAGCATGGCATGGTGAAACGAACCCCTTCGCCAAACATCGTCCATGATTGTCAAGTTCTGAAAACCAGGCCAACATGTCGAGAGCCATAATCATGGTCAAGTGTGCCAACCTTTTCTGTCCATGTTTCTTGATGTAAAACTCCAGTGCTGCAATTCCGGATTTTGCAAATCGTGGAGGAGCAACAATAACACCCCGGGAAGTTGAAGATTCATTGGGTCTGCCGAGGGTGCACTTCTTTCCATCTGAAATCACAAGTCTGCATTTATACTTGCGGCATCTGATTAACACCGTCACCATATTTTAGCAGAATTTTAGCCGCATGCACAAAGCAAGCCAAGTTTGGACGCCTATATATGTGATTAAAAAAATATGTGAATGGAATGAAATGATCTTGGAATGAAATAGAACGCTTCCTCCTTGAGAGCAAACAAATGTCAGGATCCCCAATTCGCGGAAGTGAACATGGTGAGCCTCATTGAGCCTCTTGATGGTCTCTTTGGTGACCAGGGAACGTAATCCCAAACACTCCCAACATTGAATGACTGACCATCTCGATTAGGGATGAGAATGTTCCACTGTTCCATCCGAAATCAAGCTGTTGAGTCTTGGGTGCAGTGAAAGGAGGATGTCTTTGAACCCTCACCCACTTTCACCCACAACCAAACCTGACATCTGAAAGCATCATAAAGAATCTCCCACATTCGACCCACGCGACGGGATGAAGCAAATATCAACCAAACATTGGCATGGGGACATCCCGGATGAACAAGGCCAAAAGATAGTTTACAGATGTTTACAGAATACTTATCACAACCGCTCCACTCGTAAGCAGTTTCTTGGGTGCCTTCCACTATCTTCCATTTGGTGCGACCTCCGACCTTTTTCACGAAAAAGAACACGATTTGGGTGTCCCAGCTGATCGGAGGGACGCCGTACTTCCGGAACTCTTCGTGAATTTCCCACCTGAAACGACAGAGACTGCGTGGCACAAAGACTGAAGTGTCGATGGATGGATTTCTATCCCTTCATCCCGAACCGGAGTCCGGAGGGAGTTGCATGGGTGTGTGTCGGGTGTGTCAGTATACTGACAAAACAAAGATAACAAAGAAGGACATCAAACCCCTGAAAAGATGATATTTTGTCTCTTTGTTTGCCTCTTGTAAATAGAAAAACAAAACACTTCTTGAGGCATGTCACTACACACGTCTGACGGCCCACTTCTAGTCGGCCTGATTCGACTCGGATATGTTCGACCTGGTCTTCATTGGACTCGGTCACCAACCAGCTACACCTACATGTCGCCCCCCCCCCAAACGTGTGTTTAGAAGCAAGAAGCTACTAGTAACAAGGGCATCGCTAGTAACAGTAGCTTCTTGCTACTAGTAGTAAGGCACCTTGCTACTAGTGATAGTAGCGTCCTTACTATGCTGGTAGTAATTTCATGTAATTTATCAATGTTTCTCCATGTTTCGCAATGTCGACTCGCTTCCGCCCCCGAAAGGCCCGAGGGTGTAGGGCCTAGCGGGATTCTGCTTCACTTTGTAGACAACCTTCTGCGCCTGAGTTTCTCACTCGAATCACTGCAGAAGAATGTCTTAAGCTTTGGAAATTAATTGAATGGTTGATAATGTTGATATATGTTGATATGTTGTGAAGGAGGATGAAACAGCACATTGCAGTAGCCAAGTGGAGAGAGGCTCAAACGCTCAAACAAATGGCAATGCATGCCGCATGTCTCCCTCCCGTTCAAACTCTTTTGTCAGTCATAGAGAGAAATCCAACCCTCGTCTTTGTGGGTCCAGGGTTATTCGTGGGCCCTCCCCCAAGTGCCTGGCACTTGCTCCCTGTGAGTCCCAGCATCTGTGACCTGTGAGTCCTCCAGTGTCTGAAAACATATCTCCACTCGGAGCAGTCTGCCGAGCGACCCCCTATCAACCTGAGGAACGTGGGGGTCGCTGGAGTAGTTGTGGAATTCGATTCTGATGTTCGCTGTAGAAAGAAGGGTGGGATTAGAGGGTCCGTCCCGTGCTTTTTGGACAAACAACTGGTCAGCATCAACACCTCTACATTCCATACATTCCTGGGCTATCTTGAGGTGAGCCACTACTTTTCAGCTCATGATCTTTGTGGTTTAGTCTTTTTGTAGCCCAAATCAGGCGATGCCGGCACATGTGTGGGGCTCCTCGCGTTGCGAGAAGGGCTTGGACATTCCACCCAAAGAGAGATCTAGAGACTGAGAAAAACCGATCGCGCGCCAACGCTGCGACGCTGCGACCTGCAACAGCTGCAATGCATCGATGATGAAGCGCTTGGACTGAGGCGCGCAAATGATTCGATCTGCGATCCGTTGGCGTTTGTTCTCATGTCTTTTCCCCTGAAATACTGTTGTTATCTGTTGTTGTTGTTGTTGCTATTGTAGCTGTTGTTATCTGTTGTGGTTGTGGTTGTGGTTGTGGTTGTTGTTGTTGTTGTTGTGCTAACGGTTCCTGATTCTATGCTGGGAGTTCTTCCCGGTTCCTTTTTGATGTTTGCTCTTGGGTTCAACCCGTGGGTTCACCATTTCACACGCCAGCAGCTTCACCACCATCGGGAGGAGCAGCAGTTGTAGCTCTGGGATCCCGGTGATTTGAATCGATTCTCCAGGCTAGTTTTCTTCACATCAAGACCTGTACCGCCTATGCTGCACCGAACAATTTACCAAACAGGCATGCGGCAGTGGTCCGTGGGTTTGTATCGGCACACCAAAGAAAAACAAACGGCATGTTTCACGCTCCTAAAGTTGACTGCAGGGCTCCTCTCTCTAATAATAGGTTCAATATCTTAGATCTTCGACCCGCAAGAGCCGCAGAGGTCTTGGACGTCGATCGCTAGTGGTCCCAATGGCAAAGCAATGCCAATACCATACGTACCCCACGTTGCTTCTGGTTTCAAGTGGCAATGTTCTACGATTTGAATGGAAGCAACAAACAACGCATGGGTATGGGCTAAGCAACTGGGCTAAACACCTATGCCGCATGCCTATATCAATACCTCCCCCAAGACTATTGGCTTAAAAATCCCAAGGGCCCAAGTCGTGGTAGAGTTCAGAGTTTTCCACACCACAGTTTTTTGGGGATTTCAGCCAGGAGCTCTGAGAGGATTCTATGAGTGATCTTTGTGATCTCTGTTGGGTCATCGGGTTGTGAGAACCGCCCTAGCACACTTGCGACATGGCGTGTAAGAAGGAACATTAGTGACAAAAGTAGAACATGGATGTACATAAATCACGCTGTCACTAATCCCTCGCTGATTCTTTGACTTCATGCTTGGCAGCATCCTGTTCACACGGTGCCTTCATCTGATTGCCAGTGAGCCGGATATCCTGAAAACAAAAAGCTCTTGACGTTCCCTCGATGTTCATCAGAAACAGTTACAGTGCTCATTGAAAAAAGGCTTGCAATACACTTTGACTTGCCACCAATGTTCAGAGTCTTGCCAGAAAAATGACCAAGTTTGGAGCGAGACAAAAAAGACATCTGATTTCCGGAATCCGCAGACACGAAACACAAAGACACATCTGTTCGTCCTTCATGAGGTCTACTGTCTTCATTGGCCTCACACCCAGCAGAAGAAACATCACTTAACAGCGGCCTCACACCCATGCCCTTCCTGGGTGTTTGTGTTGTTGGGGTCACACAATCAAAAACAGCAACGGTGGAAGAAAAGCGCCGAAAGAATCCATGTAATGTACAGCATACACTAAAGAATAGGAACCCGCCTATATATATATAGAACCAAAGAAAACAGTACACCCCGAGTGGGTTCGATTCGAACTCCAGCTGCTGATGTATGCTGCGCGCTCATTGCTATGCACAACAAAACCAATCTCTAAAGAATTCTACGGTAGGCCTTGCCACTTGATTTCGAACGGCCACAACCCGGGTTGGGCCATTGGGCCATTACACTCTGTTGGACCCTTCTCTACTAATTGAATTATGTCCGACTAAGGCAACGTACGCGTTGTTTGACTTCTTAGAGGAAATTCGTTCGGGGATCATACATGTGGCGTTTTCTCCGTGCCCACAAAATGGAATGACACCAACACACACCAACACCACATGTGGCCGGCTGAATGTTGCCAAGGGACGCATCACGAAAATCTTCCTGCGCAGGCCAGTCGAGGACCGCTACGAACGGAACATGTTGGGGCATCGCTACGAACGGAGCGATTCGGACGCGACGAAAACGGGGCTCCTGGCCTTACTACGAACGGAGCAAAGGAGGACGCTGCGAACGGAGCTTTTCCGCAGAGCCCCAGAACTGGGGTCCGGGGCACCAGTGCGGACAGACCGCCTTTCACCGATGAAGGGGGATGAAGCGGTTGGTTTTTAGCATGGAAGCTCCGAACGGTTCAGCATGGTTCGTACAGATCGCTTGAGGTCTAACGCAGTCCAACTTCCTGACTTCGGAAGCAGGGGTGTTTTTTCCGCCTCATGTGGAGGAGCGATTTTTTGTCTCAGGGGACCTTAGGCTGTCTGCTTTTGGGGCACAGAAAGTTCAAACGGATTGACCCTGGGCTGGGCTTGTCAATTTTGGGAATGGTTTTCAGATTCCATAGCGGACTTCAGTGGTTTTCAGACTCCATCGCACGCATTCATCTTGCATGCCTGTTTACTCATCAAAACTCAGTCTAAACATGAAGAAAGCTTGAAGAAAGCCACAGCCTCGCAAGGAAAACGAAGGTGACACGCACTTCTGTCCCCAACGCCGCACAAACTGCCCGGATCTCTTGAATCTACACTTTGAAGTTTAATCTGTGCATGTCCGTCAGTCTTTGTTTGTGGAGTTCCGCATCTTCATGAGTCACCATCATTCTTCAAAGTGACAAAACAGATGAAACACTTCTTCAAAAGGCTTCAGGGAGGCCAGTAGCTCGAGGCTGGTCCTGCATGTTCTTGAGCAGCACAGTTGTGATCCTCGTCATAATTTCCTGGAGCACTGACATCTTTTGCTCGATTCGCACAAGCCGATCCTTAAGTTCTCAACACATCCACAAGGAGGCTCACACTTCCACTCCATTCAGAACACGAATGAAGTTAATTTGTGTTCATCTCACTTGTCCCTGGCACATCATGTAGGCAAGGGCCTGGAATGTTAGTCCAACCAAGCCTGCGAAGGGGAGTGAACAAGAATGGGTTTGCTGCGAAATACAATATGATGCACTGGCATCGCATTTTATATGAACTTATCAAATTTGGTAAAGAATCGCTCAAATGCCCAGTGCGACAAATCAAAAGAAGGCTTTTTTGAAACGCATCATATTTTCGAACCAAGAGCCCGAAGGATCTAAGAGTTTAACCTTTATGATTTGGGCTAGTAGTGAATTCCTTCTGAACCCTTATGAACCAAAGGGGCTAAGGGTACACCCCCCAGTGGATCCCAGTTATCACTGTATCTTATATGGATGTCTATGGCTTTAGTCTTTGAAACCACTGATTACCCTGGGAAATGGAGATACAGCTATAATACACAAAAAATCAGAAAATGCCAGCTATCCACTCCTTTCAGGCCCTTTTGATCCCTTTTGCGTCACCACTGAGCACGCCCGACTCTCAAGTCGAGGTTGCTGTTGGGCATTCGCTTGTAGAGCTTTCGCTGGTAGCCCTGCGAATTGGAGAAGACGTAAGACCCATCAAGTCTTCGAAAGGAGAAATTCTACGTCCCAAAATGTCACAAATTTAGAAATGGAGACATCCCAGTCACCAGGGTTCACATCATGACTTGATTCATCCAAAACTGGGATGCGACAGGGCAACAATTGATCCTATCATATCCTTATCACTGTTGTTTGGAGCTGCTTCGAACCCTCAGTGAGGTGCTGGGTTTGTCAGGTGTTTGCAGCTCTAGAGTTGCATCTCGGCGCAATGTCGCAACCCTCATACAGCCAATGAGCGAAAACCCTGAAATGTAGACTCTTGATTCATAACCCAACATTTGGATTGACAAACCTCTTCATATGGAGGTTTTATTAAGGCTCCATGATCTGTATGCAAAGAAAAACGCGGTGGGTACCCTGAATATCGCCTTTGAAACGTGTTTGTTCCATGATCCCCATGCCTGGTCCCTTTGTTTTAGACCGACCCCGCCAGTCGCACCCAGCCTGTGGATGACCTTTCTGCCTGGTATCTGCTGGTACAGGACCCGAAGCATGGCGCAGCACCGGACTCCTTGCGGTCTGTGAGGCTATAAGGATCCAATAGGATGCGGATGGATGATCCATATCTCAAAGACTAAATGGACGATCATGATGTGTTTGTATATCATGGCAAGCAAATGCAAGCAGGTTGCTAAGATCTGCTAAGCAGGTCCATCCATTTGTGGGGCGTGCCTACATGTAATTTGATCAGGTCGCATGGCTTCAGGGACCATCACACGCAGAACCCCAAAGGAAAACATGTGCACTTTAGGGAGTGTTTGGAACTCCCTTTTGATGTGAGCCCGCGTGGTTTTTGCGATGTCATGAGCCACCTCAGAGACGACCATCAAGCCGGGGCACAATTGTTTTACTTTGGGTTTTGGACCTGCAAACAAAAGAACAATCCGAATCCAGACTTGGCATTACATTTGATGTGGGCTCAATTGGATTCGTATTTGGATATTTGCTTTTTATTTGGTAAAATGATGTGTAGTATACTGGTATAAGATATGTGTACATCATCAACACTATTTTTCCCCGATTCCGACTCGTCGCACGACACCGCGAGAGTTGGGCACCCCAGCGGAGCACGCACTGGGCGCACACCCGTGAAGCCCACGAAACTGGCATCGTGGGCGGAAGACCGACGAGTCGAACATGGAGGTAGGCTGGAAGTACTACTTGAAGTATAGACAGGTGTACACTACACTCTGGTCCACGAACATAGACATGGACATGATCATGTTCGCCAAGGAAAAGAGTCATCCAGGTGTCATTTCTACTTCCATGTGAGTGAGTTGTATGGCACCAGGGAGGCCAACCTGACCACCACGGCCTGGCATGTAGATTGACACATATCTTCTGATGCGTGATCTGGCATCAAGTCTGGTATCTTTTCTGACGCATCATTAGTCATAAAGGTTGGGAAATTGTGTTCTGCTGCGATCTAGCGCTTGCGGTTGAGGTCTGGTGGTGCCCATTGCGGGCTGGCACTGGTGGTTGAGGTCCAGCTGGCACTCGTGGTTGAAGTCCGGTGGTGCCCACTGCGATCTGGTACTTGTGGAGGAGGCAGGGAGACGAGAAGAGGAGATGAGGAGGTCAGGTCTGAAAATCCAACAACCCTAACCTGGCAGGTGGGGAAGAACCCTCACCTGGCATGAAGGGAAAAAGAACAACAATCTGAGCTGTCATCATTGCATGAGTTCAACCCTCTGTGACCCATGGGATCCCATGGGACTCTAATAGGGGGTGACCGGCACAGCGTACATCACGTTTCATTGATCTGCGAGATGGTTTGTATCAGGACTCTGCTCTTCGGAAAAGCACGAGAACTTCCACATTGAAGTGAATGAATGTTGGGAGCTTTGTTTTCACGCTAAAGCAACATCCCTAGAAGGGCAAGAATCAGGTCGCCATATTTGACAAACAACTAGCGAGGCCACAGGCATGGAACATTGCCTGGCTTTTAACGGATTGATATAGTTCTTCCATTGTGTCCATTTTCCCTTGCCTGAATCGTATCCAAGAAAGAAATGAACTACGAGTACGTGCAAAGAAATGAATCAGAATCAAGGATGAATAAACTACTGATATGTCATTGACAACAACAAGAACAAGAACAAGAACAAGAACAAGAACAACAACAACAACAACAACAACAACAACAACAACAACAACACGAAGCCACTAGGCGACAATTGTAATATCGTAATTTGGGATTTCTTATACATGCAAGGACTTGATCAAAAAGGATGATGCTACACTTTCAACATATTCTACCTTCATGCAAAGGTGATCTTGGTATGGTTTGCATGGTGTTCTGTTTCTCACTTCCCCTGCACCAATGTGCTCGGGTGCCTCAAAGGTACTGCGAGCAGCCCGACGAAGCAAGCCTCGTAAAGGAGAATGCAGCCCAGCGAAGGAAGTGAGGTCAGAAAACCTTCATCAGCTACAGGACCAAAATGGCCAAGGCTTCCGACACAAAGAATATGCCCGAAAGTTCTGTGAGCACTACTGGTAGACAATCTCTGTGACCTATGCCTGGACTATACATAATTAGCTGGACAGTAGCAATGCTAGATCCCAATTAGTCTAATGGGAGGGAATAATAGGAAGTTTTCGCCAAATTATTCCCACACCTCAAACCAATCACCCGTGATTTTTCAATTCTTCTGCTATTGTTGCCCTTTCAAATCCTGGCTTAACTAGAACGAGTACCAAACACTACTGCTGCTGCTGCTGCTATCACAACTACCACAGCACTAGTACTAGTACTAGTACCACCACTACCTGGTAGTACCACTACCACTACGACTACGACTGCGACTGCGACTACTACTACTACTACTACTACTACTACTACCACTACCACTACCACTACCACTACCACTACCACTACCACTACCACTACCACTACGACTACTACTACTACTACTATTACTACTACTGAGTTTTGCTTGATTCGCAGAACTCTGACCTGAATACCCTTCAAAAGAACCCTTATAAACGCATCCATTTCAGTGCCCCAAGCAATTTTTCAGGGGTAGTGCACAACCCCCGGGTAAGTAAATAATATGAATTGTTTAGGGGGTGGGATTAATAAGTAAACTTGGAGCCCTAGGAAAAATATTGAACACTACTTTTATATTGCTCTGCTCTTGCTGCCCTTTAAGATCCTTGCATAACTCTTCCTAAGGTTTGCTTGATTCATGGAACTCTGACCTGAAAGCCTTTTGTAAAAAGACCCTTCATTAGAACTCATCCATTTCATTGCTCCAAACAATTCTTCAAGGGGGTAACGCACAAGCCCCGGTTAAGTGAATAATACAAAAGTTGGATTAATAAGTAAACTTGGAGCCCTACGGAGCCCTAGGAAAATATTGAACAATTATATACTTCTATTTGTCTGTTGTCGCTGCCCTTTAAGATCCTTGCTTGACTCTTCTGAGGTTTACGACGACGACTTCTAGTAGTAGTCGTGGTGGTGGTGGTGGTAGTAGTAGTGGTAGTAGTAGCCACTACCACTAGTACTACTACTACTGCTGCTGCTACAACAACAACAACTACAACAACTACTAATACCACCACCACCACCACCACCACCACCACCACCACCACCACCACCACCACCACCACCACCACCACCACCACTACTACGACGACGACGACTTCTTTGGTGGTAATGCTTCTATTTAGACTCCCTCGATTGTTTGCTAGGAAAGGTGGATGTTTATGCTATTTAAGATCACACATTACAATCTTGAGTCTTTGGAGGGAGAGCACGTACTCAGCAAACTTCACGCTTGCTGGTCTTTCTACTTCAAGCACCATCATAGAAAAAATGCTGGACCGTTTAATGAACAATCTGTCAATTAGGGGCATCTCGTGACAACCCCGAAGCCACGGAATCCACGGAAGACGGGCTGGGCGCACCATGAGCGCTGCACCATGGCGACGCATGGGCCTAAGTGCTTAGGCCGTAGACTGATCTAAAGAGTGTTCTTCTCCGTGTCAGAAGAACTTAGCCTCTTGACGGCCTTTGGATTGTACATGGGAACGTAGTCATCGTGACAAGAAGGTGTAACAAAAAGCTACTTCACCACCACTTCAGTCCAGGTTGCACCCCCCTCGATCGAGTCTCATCCCAAAGGATATGATATGGGGCTTGGTCTAAGGCCCAGTGCATGCCAAAAGACCCTGACTTGAGTTTCACACATATCACTCACTGTCCATTCATGCTGGCATCACTGCCCCTGTACTTGCAAAGCTTGTCAGGTCTCCCCCACTCACCTCAGGAGTCTTTGAACTTGTTTCATTCATCGATCACAGCGTTTCCCCCGCAACGCAGTTCGGCGACACGTGGAAAAGCCGACAAGGTCTGCCGGCCGACAAGGGGCGTCGTTTACGCCAACTCATTTGGATGGGAGATCGGTATGCAACGAAGTTCGGTTTTCGGGTGGTTCTTTCTTTGCTTTGATGCGGTTTAAATATGTTTAAATTGTCTCAAACCGAAACACATGAAAGCAAAGGAAAAGGGAAACAACGTCCGCCAGTCCCCTCCGCCCCATCCCACCCACCCCATCCCACCAGCCTGGACGCCATGTGGGTGGGCACAGTGGGTGCCCCTCTGGGGCTTGAGCCAAGTCTATACGGGCCAATCAGGGCCAAACTTGGGGTCTTCCCATGACCGCATCGAGATGCGCCTGTGATGGATTCCTTCCGAGTCAGCACTCCCCACGGATCCCACCGCGTGGTTGCCCCAGTCCTCCCTCCCGGCGCGTCCACAAAGATATTTCGAGTCCACATAGTTTCTGAGATGCCCCCAGGTCCACATGTCCGGGGTCCAAGCATGGAACTTTTTCACCGGAGGTACAGTACTGACCATGGGTGGACTCGAACGTGGGGTACAAACGGTTGACCATGGGTGGGGTGGAGAAGCGAAGATCGAACTGGGAATGAAAAGGATATCATCCCAAGTCTTGATCCATTAGGATCCACAATCATTGGTTTCAAGAAGGGGCTGAAGCATGTTAAAACCACTAAGAAACAGCCCTTCATGCCGGAGGCTCTTGTCCACTAGCTCTCAAGAGGTGCAATTTTCAATCGAAGTTGACAAGGCATTGACTAGCAAGTGGATGCCTCAAAAAGAACCCCCCACTGCCCCACAGCCAACTGGTGTGATTCACTTTCCGTGGGCCAAACGTGTTTGGGGGATGTTCCTTCTGAGACAACCTGAGTTTGCGGATCCTTCAATTCCGACTTTCTTCCTTCTCGAGGGCACACAAAAGCACAATACTTTGGGTATGGCTGAAAACCTACAGTGTTTTGTGCGCTTATACCTCTTCTGCACTATACAAACCAAGCACGATGAGATCAAGCCGCAGGAGAAGGCTCCAATCTGACACACCGATCTTCGGCAAGGCTTGGAGTTGCAGAAAGACAGCTTGTCGCCGCTTGGAGTGCAGCTGCGTTCAGCTGAAAAAGCTTGCCAGCATGCGGGCAAGCGCGAAGAAGCCACGACGAAACATTGATCTGGGCATGGTTCAAAGTTTGGGCCGGTCTGAACGAAGGTGCACTTTGGCAAACCTGGCATATCTGGCATCCTCTAAACAGCTTGTAGACAGATGCAGGAAGTTCCCCAGAAAGGATCCATATGTTCCGGAACATCATCACGCTGTTGCCATTCTTTGCGCCATGTGGGCACATGTGGGCCATGTTCCATGCCAGGCTGCAAACCTTCTTCAAATGCATCACACCGGCGGAGCGTGCTTCTTGGACAACTCACTTAAATCCCTGGCGGCAGTGTGGGCACATCCCAGAGGCTCAAGCGCCCACCTTTACGTCATCTGCTTGGATCATACTGGGGACCTGCAGGATCTCGAAGTCTATATTGGACAAACCACTACCATACGTAAGCTCTTGATCCACACAATGGAATCCAACAGGGCTTTTCCATGTATTAATATTATTAATATATTTCCTTTACTTGGCATCCTTTTTGGTACGTGATGTGCTGTTCCTAGCCTATTGATCTTTGCCGAAACACAACAAGTGCAATAACCATTCTCTTGATGAAGCGGGTTTCAGTGACTATCGCAGGGGAGCAGCATCCCCAACGCATCTGTTGTATACAACGCCCTCAAATTGACCCATCAACCAACACAACCACAATGTCAGGGATCATTATAGCACAACCATGTTCGAAACGGAACATCAGACTGAGAGCGCCTTGCTGTTCACTCCATGCACTCTATGCCGCGTCCGTTTCGTGTGTGAGCTTCGCGGCCCTCGGCGGGGCTCGTGCGCGAGTTTCGCGCATTTCGTCACACCTCCTGAGACGTTCTGCCAAGTGTGGTGCCAAAGCATGCTCGCGGGCAAAGTTGGCCGCCACCTTGGCTCTTGAGCAAATTCACGGAATCATCATGATCGACTGGCCCTAGAAGGTGGGTTTGTGATTTGAGGGGTGTTCTTGATCATGTGAATACATCGAACACCTTTAAAAAAACATACCTCACTTGGACCAACCAAACAACTCCTGGCAGACCTGACCAAATGGCCTGAAGTCTACATCGCAAAAATCGATTTGGCCATGGCTTGCTAAAGTAGGCATCCTTGTTGCACAAAGGCAACATGAAGGAAACGTGTTTTGCCCCCCCCAAACTTCCTCGGATCCTTCCTTGTCATACCAGCAGTGTATCCGCCCCCCACTGAACCACCTACATCCCACTTGACTGCGAGCACCTCAGCCACATCCTCGCACTCGTAGAGCACCAGCTTGGCAGGTGGCAGATCCTACCACAACAAAAAGGACAAAAATGGTTCAACGGAACAAAGGATGGACCAAATTTGACCAAAAGGAAAGACATGGAAAGACATCCCAAGAGAGTGGATGAAACTGGTCAAATCCAGGCGACTGATCCGAGCACATCAAGGCGACTGCAACTCGAAAAAGGCGTTAAGTCGCAGTAGACACATGGCACAAGCCACTGAGTAGACACTTGAAAGGAGTCTCAATTCTTTGTATATCGTAAGGGACATGGACACCCACAGGGTTCAATGGTTCAATGGACACCCTCAGGGTTTGTGTGGATTTTCGTCCATCCACCGGACGGGCGTGGCGGTGCATCGGTCGGAACATCGCGCAACTTGCGGACCTCGGTGAATCGTTCGGGCCCGCTGTGATCCAATGCCCTTGAGGCATAGCAGCAGTTGCAGTTGCATTGAGAAACATCGGTGTTTTCAGTGAGGCAAATCCTGGTGGCAGTTAGAAGAAAGCATTCGACAGGTTCTCATGGTCTGGGCGGGACTGATGTTGGAAACAACGACGTGTTTAAGGTCCCAAGGTGGGTCCTGAGAGATGCTGACCTCCGCAATCAGTAGCGGGCGCTCTGCTGCCTTGGGGGTCAGGTTAAAAGAAAAACGGGATCCCAAACCCAGGAGATTTCACACAATTATATAGAATATATTTTAGAAGCAAACTTCGTGGCCAGTAGGAGCAACCGAAAACACATGTTCTGGTATTTCATGCTTTGGTATTCGCAAGGTTCCAAGAGGAAACTCGATAAACACTCGCAACACTGAACGAACACGTCTTCTCCAAAACGAGACACGTGTCGGGCTATCATGCTGAGTGGTCGGAATTCTCGAGATGCTAAGTGGTAGTTTACAAGAAAATTAAGATGATTCACAGTAATTATGATTATATGATGTACAGTAGAATCTTCATAAATCTTGAAGGGTGCCCGTCAGCTCGGCACTTTGTATATGATAACCCCCCTCCCTCCCCAAAAAACACATATTCCTGGACCCTCCAAAGTACCTTAGAAAATGGCACATGACCACATAAAAACATGTACTTGTACCCATTTTCCGAGGTACTCTGAGACTCCAGGTACATATATATATATACTTTATATACTATAACTTTTATATAGGTTCTGCACACCGATCTTGCCAGTCCCAAGTCTTCCACTTTGCCGAGTTGAGGCGAAGAGTCCACGCTTGCCACGCTTGGCCTCCGCACTTCGCTCACCCCAGAGGTGAACTAGATTTCTGCAAGGAGATTTCAAGGGCCCCCAAGGGCTATCAACACACAAAAGTACGGACGGGTGCTTCTGAAGTCCTGAGACACCCCACATTTCTATTCAACTCGGAACTGGATCATCGCAACTGGGACCCTCGAAACCGGCCTAGCATGATACAGAAATGTTTTCCTAAAACTGATAAAACTGTGGAAAAAAGTATAGGTCAACACCCCAAACATGTCCACTTCACCATCACACTGCACCATTTGTCCACATACTGCAGAATTAAAACGGTTTGGGAACCCATGCTTATGACAACCCAGCATGTCTAATCAAATCATAAAATGCTCCAAACTCTTGAACATGTCAATGGCTGCAAGCAACAAGCCACCAAAAAAGATGCAAAGCCCTTGGATGCCGCCCTCCTAAAAGACCTCGAGCCAACACCAATCACCACTTTTCGGAAACAACTTCCATGGCCTCGACTTCGGGGGAGCGCCCGCGCCGCCTGGCATGGCACAGGTCGTGAGTCATGGCAGGACAAAAATGAAAATATATGTTGCTTCGAGTGATCCCCACCATGACATTTAAACTACTTGCTTTCATGCCGTGGTGACGAGCATGTTGCCACGGTCTGGATTTTGAGCTTGCTTGTTGGTCCTCGTGTTCGGGATTGCTATTTGTGTTAGGGAGTTCGAGTTGGGGTGCCGCCAGGGTTTCCAGCTAGCATCCAAAAGTGCTATCCTGTGATGACCTGCCACGCAAGATGCCAGTATATATTGCTGTAGTTGTGTGCTTGTACTTGTTTTTGTGGCTGTGTTTGAGTGTTGTGGTTTCGCGTTGCTCCCCACATTGACGTGTGGGGTTTTAATTGTGTTGTAACCGTCCCGCCCTCCGCCTCCTCCCGCCCTCGCTGTGCTGCTGTGATTTGCGTGGCAGGCGTCGTACTTTGGTGTTCTCCAGGGGGTCGGATGTACGCCCTGGCGCTGGCTGGGGCTGCTGGGTCTCCGCCGCTGTGCCGCTGTGATCTGCGTGCTAAACTACTTGTCACCAACCACTTGTCATCAATGTGGGGTTATCCGGTCCTATATTTGGTAATGTGCTGTGGTTGCGTGTCATGGTAATGTGCTGTGGCTGTGTGTTGTGGTTGTGTGCTGTGTGGTTGTGGCTGTGATTGTGGCCGTGTGTTTGTGGTTGTGTTTGTGATTGCGGTTGTGTTTCTGACATGAGGCTGTTTAGACAGCTCGGTCGTGGAGGTGTCTTTTTCCACGACCGGTTTCAACACGTTTCAATCGAATTCCTTCCTATTTCGGCTGCCGTCACCGGCACAGCATACCACGCCTTTGGTTGGAGCCTTGGCCTGGGCATTGCACGTTTTGACTTCAGCTGTGCCAAGAAGATGAGGCTTCTGGTCGACCAATCAACTGCTGAGTGAGTAGACAAATCTATAGTTTATGTGTCCAATAACTACATGCCGTGCCCTTTTTAGATGGGGATGTTGCGATGCCTTTTCATATACAATGACTCAGCAGAATCTTCACATGGATCTACAAACGAAGAGAAGTGACACGTGTGGATTTGGCAAAAGGACTGAAGCCAAGCCGCAGCACTGAGGCTGCAAATGTGGTTTGTGCAAATACATTGCGTCTAGCCTACATTCAAAAAACAACGCGCGCAGCAACCAGAACCGTTCAAGATTCTTGTGTCAGCAGCCCGGCCTGCCGTTGTGTGGCCATTTGCTTGGGCTGCACCCTGGCTGCCGATGCTTTTCACAGCTTCTATAAGTTCGTTGCTCACTGCCCGCGGGGAAGCAAAAAGAGTGACTGTACAAACATGAGTCATGAGTTTATTAGTTTATCTGACGCCGTTTGAACTTGACTGCACCATCAAACATATCATCAGTATGTGTGCAGTTTATTCTAGTTTATGTCTATCCATGTCTATCCAATACAGTAGTAGTTACATGTGTACAATCACAGCATCGGTATCATCTAACAAAACATGTATCAATCTGAAACTGTGTAGATTGCAATCTCGAGATGCTGCTTGAATCCCGCAAAGGACAAGCACCTTCCTTGCCGAATGGCAGGGCTTCTGTTGGAGTCCCGCACTTGTGGCCGGCCTGGGAAATCTGTTGGTTTGGGGAGATCCGGCCAAAAAACAAACCAAACCTATATATGTTTTGTCTACAGTACATGTTAATTGTTTTTGTTTAACATGTTTGAATGAATCTTGTAGAGCCCACTCTGAAGGTCAGAAGGTCAAATTTAGTGAGTTCATTTCTGAGAAAACTTCCAACTCTTTGTCCCGCTTGAATGGATGACAACATTGACGTAACCAGATATGAGGTCAAAATGAGTGGCTAAAGTATGCTAAAGCAACTGGCCAAAACCAAAATCAATGGCTAAAGTATGCTAAAGTATGATACTGTAGATGAATGGCTGAAATGACATGGCACATTAATCGTTTTCACCCTCAGCAACTGGCCACATGCACCCCACGGAGGCACCCAAAACAATCCACCGTCGTGGTCACTGTGGCATCGAGTCCAACGAGCACGACTTCATGCGCTGAACGTGCACAGAAGTTGTGACAAGTCCATACAGTCTAATGAATTCTGTTTGCATGGGTTGTGTGTCATTTGGGGAGGTACCATCATCTTCCAAGCACGAAAAAGACCAGTGCTAGGCTAGCTAGGTGTGGGTCCAAATCACAACTGGACGCCCGCCTGGGCCTGGCAGGCCTGAGACCCTGTCACCCCGTTGGACGCCTCCTTTTCGGCCAAGGTCAGACGCCTCCGCGGATCCAGCGGATCCACCGGGGAATCACTGGGGCGAGACATTCAAGATGTGCGAGACAAACAATGAAAAAAACCAACGATGCAAACAAGGCATCTGGCGCAAGCATGCTTATATAAGCATGATTAAACATGGGTGAGGTTCCCAGCCTGCAGGGGCGTCTGGAGGAAGCTTGAGTATGTCTTAAAGACGGTATGTTAACACAACCACGCATCTTTAGGTGCATCCCCAAACATCATTTTTTCCGCTTTGGTTATACTATCAACTGATAACTGTATATTATATACCAAGACTGCCACGCAGGCCGTAATTTGTGATTTTGCTACAAATATTCGCCCGAGTTTGGGACACTCGCTCGAGTCTGAAAATTTCTCCCGAATGCTGCTTTGGTCAAATCTATGAGCAACACAGCTTGGAGAAGATAAACCATATATATATATAGAGAGAACATGATTGAACCAAACAAAGTGTTTCACAAATAGAAACCTGGAAATTGAAATCAGCCAGCATTGATCCGTGAAAAGTGTTGGTTTGCGTCGTTTGCATATATTCGCCCGCTTCTCGCGTATATTCGCCCGTTTCCAGCACACATTCGCCCGAATCTGGTTTTGGTGATATCGAAAAATAGCCCGACTCGAAAAATAAAACAGCCCAACGAATCGCCAAATGATTTGAAACAAACAGCAAAAACACTACCGGTAAGGGGTATGTCAACATCACACCTCCAACAGTAAGAAGCGAAGATGTAAGATTCCATAAATTCGCCTGAACTTGGAACTTCGCATGACTTGTGGAAGTCCGCCCGAGTTCGGAAAAACAGCCGCTGTCACATTCAGGCGGAAAATAAGGCCCGAAAGGCAGTCTGTCTAGAGTCTATGTCTATAGGTATATATATATATACACACACCCAACCCAAGTTGAGGGGTGCTCCCGTCTGCTTTCATTTTTCATGCCCTGTCCTTCCTCCTCAAGCTTGAGGAGCAATGCCCTCCCTTCATCAAACTTTTGGATCTTTTGGTCTCAGGTCGCCGACCCAGTCTTCATATCAACCATCCTCAACCATCCACGGTCACTCGGAACACCTCATTCTCTTCGCCGCTCGGCACCGCCCACCGCGGCACGTCCGCCTTCGCGCGGAAGTGCCGTTCCGGCGAGGGCGCACCTCGAAGGGCGGAGCGGAGCCCAGATCGAGGAGTGGGGAGGTGCCGCCGTTCAAGGCAAGACTGAGACCGAGTTGGTGTGCCTTTGTTCATGTCTTTCTTTTTTCTTGACTTGGGGGAAGTTTACGGGGATCCGGTTTGATTGAGCCATAGCCATAGCCTTTTGCTTCAAATGGTTGGCATGGGTGGAACGGGACCATCTGAGACCGAGTTGGACAAATCTCAGTGGACCCAGGGGTCTTTGGGAGGTGAACGAGGTCGGGTGCCACCCGAGAAGAGCTTCAGGGCTGCCAGGGTGATTCAAAGGCAGCTAGGGCTTCGATCTTCAGGTTCCTTTGGATTTACAACCAATTCGCTCAAAGTGTTCTTCTAGCATTCCAGTTTTCTGTCGTTTTTGATGCGTTCCATGCTCAACAAAGTGAGTTCATGGATGAAAGCCTGTCAAGGCTTTTGGGAGCTGGTGAACGCAACCACCACCAGCAGCAGCAGCAGCAGCAGAAGCAGCAGCAGCAGCAGCAAAACATATCATAGTAATGTATTTCTAAGTCTGCTCGCGCAACAAGAACACTTGCAAAATGTTGATCAGTCTCTCAAACACAGTGTGACGTGGCCATGAGTCCAAACACATCCAAACACTATGTTTTTTACACCTCATGCACGTCCATCTCAACAGGACTCTGGCTTCAGGCACACCTTCACACAATGATCAACGGATTCACGTCCACAGAAGCTAAACTCCTTATATAAGATCCTGGCTTGCTGCCAGTGCACCTGGCGCAGTAGAGACCTCAGTGACATGCAGTGTTTACAATGACCCATGATGACCCCCACAGCCTACAGTTGATTTCAACATATTTCAACCATCAACACAAAGCTAGACACCATTGCTGGTAGGATCCACTGGCCACTGGGTGCGGCCAGGGCCCTCCACAACACAGTGTGTCGGTGGCTGTCATCACGGTCGAAGCCAATGGCGAGATCGTTCCAAACCCCACGAGTCCCCAAGAAAACACAGAACACCAGCGAAGCGGCCGCGGCACCTGCGTCGACCGCGGCCGTTGCACTGGGGCAAACACCGCGACCACCCAGGTCGATCGACTTCGCCTCGAGTCCGTCGCGCGTGGACGAAGATGCGGCAGCTTCGATTGGTCTGAAGAAAGGTCTACGGACGGACCTAGGACAGGAGGGAAGAACTCCTCCAAAAGAAGGCAAAGGGGATTCATGGAAACTTTCGCTAGCACCGCGATACGAGGGAGGAAAATCTCAGGTCCGACTCAAATCAAGAAATCTTGTGATGAAATCACTGCAGCTGACCAGTTGTGCTATACCGTGGATATACTCGTCACATAACATATTCAAGATCCTGTCCCATCATAATCTAAAATACTCAAACATACCGAGGGCGAAGGAAGGTGTTGGCCACATGACATGTTTAGCCGCTAAAGGAAAGCTAGTAAACATAGTGGGAAAGAAAACTGTACTTGCCAGATTAAGTGAACATGCCCAGTCATGGCTGCATTACACATAAACTGTCTTGATAAATGAACATATAACCTGACTGTCTTATTTTGTACAGCTTCTAGACTCGTGAGCTAGAGGAGGTCCCCGCGGTGGCAGGATCCAAAGGCACACTGCCAATATATACCTGAAGCATCCTGAAGCCCGAATATGCCCGAATGACCAAGCTTCTGGACAGGACCAGGATCTACCAGCAAAGACTGTTCCCGATGGCGTTGGAAAAGCGGCAAGCTGAATTCAGAAAGATGCAATATGATGCAACGAAACGGGCTACGGCTATCGCCAACTCATGAGAACGGACAACTCATGAATCTCACCGGTCACTTGACATCTCCAAAACCTTCCGCCAGAGATGTCATTCCCAACATCTCTCATCTCTCATCATTCCCAGACATGTTCCCATCTCTCAACATGTCCCAACCGTTTTCCCAACAGGGCCGTTCATCTCCGAACACCGACGGATGGCGTTCGACGCGGATCGAGTGGACCGTGGTTTCGACCCGGGTCTCCCGACAGCTCGCCGAGCGCTTCGTCCCGAGCACCAGGACCTGCCGGTCGTCTGGGTCCCGGTCAAGTGGTGAAGAGAGGAGCTAAGCTTGGCCGGGACCTGAAGTGATTCCAAAGGCTGATGATGATGATGATGATGATGATGATGATGATGCTTGGCTGGGGATTTGGAGTCCATGGCTTGCAAAGAAGTCTGGAATCTAGTTGGCCCATTGTGCAAGAAACATTGATGTGATCAAAAGTTAGAAGAAGGGTGTAATGTATAGACTGATTGATTGATAAGTAATTAATAAGCCCCTTCATATGGAGATGGAAAGCCATTCTGGTAGGAGGTGTTCTTCATCAACCATCAACATTAATGCAAGAAGGTTGCAACAGCAGCGACCAAAACACGTGACCTGCGACCTCCGAGGTTTTGGCATGTCAAAGGATGTCAAAGGACTGTTCACCGCTCCAAAAGAAATAACATGCTCTCTTCAAACGTGTGAGGTGCTCCTCTGCATACAGCACTTCAGCAGGCACTGTCGAAGACAAACACTGTTTGATAAAACGAAGGAAGTGGTAGGCATTCCTCATCTATTCGACTTCTCTGACAATCCTGTGTCTGACCGTTCATTGTACGGCTGCGCTCGAGTCCAACCCCCACAACAATCACCTTAGAACTCTGGGCAAGTCAATGCCTAACTTCAGGTTCCGTGCGAGTGATCTTTCCCCAACTGACACCACCTGATCTGATGAATATCGACGAATCTGATCATTGACTATCGCATTTGCTTTCCACCACTGAAAACGAAGACGAAACTCTTCAAACTCTTCAATTACAGCAGTTCATTGCCATCCTGATGAAATGAGCAAAACATCCACGCTCCCAAAATCGCTCCAAATCTAAACTTTGTTCTTCGCGCAAACAGTTCGGCGCCAAAAGCGAGCATCCAAGGCACTGCGCACCGCATACTTCGGGGAGTCCCTTGGGATGTCCTGGAATTTGTTCGGATTTTCACTGGAAGGTGTCGACGTGCTGGAACAGTGTTATTTTAAGATGTGTTCCAGTCTCAATATCTATCCATGATATGTATATATAATATGTTATATGTACGATATATATATATATATATATCATTGTATTTCAATAATTTTCAATATATTTTATGTGTGGCAGTGTGTGGGTGTGTGATGGTGTATGAGTCTACTCTTGCTGCTGTGCGTGTTTGCCAGGCATCTTCATCCGTTTCAAAGTGTCCTAAAGCTTTTGAGAATCACAGCACAAGGATAGGCGTAGTCGTTCGCTGGGGAAGTCCTTGTCTAAGGTTGGGTTTCCCTGGGTGCTCTGTGGCGGGTTGTGAATCAGCAACAAACACAGTCCACAACCGAAAGAGCTCCAAGTGGTGGCCAAGAACCAGCATGCCAGTCGCCACTGGCCACCAGATCGGAGGCATGCGCCTTGTTAGTTGCTTCATGTTGCTTCATGTAATGTAGACTGTTGATTAATACAACAATCGATTTGGATTGTAAAACTTTTTCATATAGTGGATCTTATTAAATACAATCAACCGTCGTCAACAGTCTACAGTATATTGACAACATCTTGGATTCGCAGTCACGTTGAGGTAGGCAATTCAAGGGTGCGCATTGCACAGCAATCAACGGGTTGCACCGAGATAAGCAAGGGTAGTTCATCACAGATCCTTATGATGAATAACATGTATCCCAGAATTGAGTCTAAACATTAGCCAGATCAGCACTTCAATACTGGGGCAATATCTATTTAACTATACAGCTATTCATCGAGCGAACATAGTTAGCCGTTAGCCCAGTGTCCACGACCAATCCCTCACTATCTTGTGAACAAATCCAGGACAACAAGACCATAATTCTAGGCCTCACTTCCCCAACACTTCCCTAGAATCCCCGATTCCGGAACTTGTACAGGTTGCGCCCTATATATATATATATATGTAGGGTCCAAACAACAATAGAAATCAGTGGATTTCTTTGCCCCACTGATCCAAAGGTTCAGCATCACTGGGTGGGGTGCTTAAACTTAGCTGATCGAGCTCGGGCGGCCCCCCTCGCCTCCGAGCTTCGCAAGAAGGTGGAGCTTGTGGCGCCGGCGGAGGTGCCGGCGGAGACTTGGTGGACAAGGCTTGAGAAAGCGAAAGCGGTTCGAAGAGGTATTTAGAAAAGAACAAAGCAATCCAAATATATACACATTATAATATGCACAGTTTTCTCATGTTTTATCAAAGAACCAATGAAACTTAACGCAGCAACACGAAGGTTTGAAAGAATGAAAACATTCCAACTGTATGCCATTTGATCCAGTTGAATCCATGAAGAATTGTCATGGATCAGTACTTTCCAATCACTGATCCCAGGTCACGGCTTTGCAACGGCAAGCTCGTCGGGGTAAACACTCCCAAGTCAAAGCCGTTCGTTGAAATTCCCACTTGGACCCATAACATTCATTCATCAACCATGCTTAGATATGATTGGTTCTTCTTTGGGTAGATTCATCTGGCATCACTATGCACTCAAGCTTGAAGCTCCAAAACCATGGGTTTCGATTCTGCATTGATGCTGCTCACCCCCGGGACGACGACCCTCGCAATCACCCCAAGGACGATGTTGCCACATGGATGGAAGATCAAAGGATGAGCGTAGCAGCGCACAAATAGACAATGTGCCCTTGGCGTCTGTACACTCTGTTGTCGTGGCCAATCCAAGGGAAACACACATCTTTTTAAGAGATGCCCCATGAGAAACACTCAGAACATCACAGAACCCCCCCCAAATAAGGGCCCTAAAGCAAGCAAACAAGTGAGGAAATTCCAGCATTCAGGCTCAGGGGACTCTGACTTCTTCCGCCAGGGGCTTCGGGCGGATGAACCTCTTTCCGAACACCTCCCCGCAAAAGCCCGCGCCGCCTGCGCTGGGAGCTCGCTCTTCCAGGAAGCGGCGCCTGTCAAGCAAAAGGAAGGAATCTTGCAGGTCGGGAAGTCTTTCCTCTTGAGCCCCTTACTTTACAATATTATATATACACACTAATATAATACCACGCCAACCAGGATTCACGAGTGAGACGTCACTGGTGTTGTACCAGGCACGGTACAACGTGTACAGTGCCTGATGGGTTCCCCAAGAAAGATGAGGGCGAACTAGAGCAAAGGTCCCTTCCACTGTTCCAGGGTTCGTCACCATTAGCGCAAACAGCTTTGCAATGTGAATCAAACAGTCAAACCAGGGAGAGTCGCCCCAGAAGATTGGTGCGCCCGGCCGAGTACGGCCCATCAGATTTTGTCAGTGTGTCTGAAGTTGCCAGGAGAAAGGTGGCAACTTGGTCGCACTTTGACAATAACAAAAGCGCATGCCGCATGCCTCTTGTAGCAGTTATATAGATGTGATAGTAAGCTGCAAGTTGGGTGTCAAGCTCAAAGGTCCACCCGTGCTGATGAAACAAAACAGCCAACTCACAGCCAGGAAGGAAGTGTTATAGCTCATATGCTCCTTCAACCCACCGCCAGCCACCGCTGGAAAATGAGCAGCGCAGGAAGAACTCCCACTCGGTCAGAGATCCCATGTGGAACGGGCGCTGCAACCGCTTTCCACAGGTAGCTCACGCTACTAGGGGCTATGCACTCCGCTCCTATCAGTAGCTACTAGGACGCTACTATGAACTGGATGCAGGATAGCTGATGCTGCTTCAAGGAAGCTCCCCCACCGCCCTAGATGATTTGGTTCCTAGATTCTTAGGGAAACTACTGTCATCATGGTGTCATCAACCCCTGCCAGGCCTCCAATCCTTTTCAGCAAAGGCCTTTCGCATCCGCTGGGCGCATGCATCGGCCCTTAGCTTCACTTTCAATCAGTTTGTCTTCTTAATTGGTGACAGAAAAATGGGACCACAGGCCACAGGGCTATTGTAAACACGCTGTTCTGCTGCGAGATACCTCTTTGGGAGGCAAAATGATATATAGTATAATACGTGCTACGCAACAACCAGGTGTTTTTTGATGTTTTTTGTTTGTTCTGTGGACCGGCCCGAGAAAAACCGTTCAACATACAACAAAGCGGGGCCAGGGCCACGTGATGGCCCAGTGCAAAAGAGGGCATTGCTGCATGGCCATACACCAGCCGCAAATCAAAACTTATATTATAATGTAATAATACAGTATATAAGATTATATAAGTATAATCAGCAAACAAAACAGACTACCACGACCCAGTTCGGATGGTTGATAGCCTTCCAATCACCATTGCCTTGATATTTGTCGTTTTTCCTCACCAGAACTGCACTTGTTTACATGTAAAATCCTGTAAAAAGGTTCCAAATCACCTTGGTCTCTCTTATCCGACTTCCAAGGGTCCGATGTCTTGATCTCCGATGTCCTTCGTGTTGTGCAAGCAAGGGGGTCGCAAGGTGTTGCAAGTGTCCAAGTGGAACAGTTCCAAGTTGGAACTGCTTCTGAAGAAACTCTAGCATTCAAAGAACCAATTCCCCAAAAGGCTGGCAAATGTTGGACAAACGGCTGTCTGAGCTGGCGTTTTTACAACCATACTATGCCAGAGTGCCAGAGGGAATCCCAAAACATTCCTCCCTCACCTGGTCAACTACTCAGTTGTCGTCGGTCTCCCACTCTCTGCCGCCGAAGCTCCCGCGGGGTGACGCAGGGGACGTGAAGGACTTGGAGCTGTGGAAGCTGGGCGCCGAACGGATCATCCGTTCTGAATGAGGTTTAATGAGTGAGGGGTCCACGAATTACAGTATAGATGTACCTTCGATCATGAACTTTAATATATACTTATAAGCTATAGCTTGTATATCTTGGTATTAATTACACCAAAAAAAACCTGCAAACATCCAATAGGTGTCCCATGGAAGCTCAGAATAAAGTAGTCCATTGAAGATGGAGAAAGACAACACACCTCTTGGAAGGTGCTGCGATTCGAAACACCGACGGACGCCAGTAACCGGGGCACCCTGCGATTCGAATGGTTTGTGAGGTCTCTTGCCCCGGAGTGCTTGGGGGCTGGAAGCACGTCATGGCACTGTTTCTTCAAGCCTAAAACCGCAATAAACCATGTGCAAACAAATGCATTTTGCATAGCTACATCATCATACATCGACATACCATCAACCCCTCCAACAGGTCACCACCTGCTACTTGTAAGTCTCCATTTCAGCGCCACCAAAGAAGAAAGCCCTGTAGAGAGTCGGGTCTTCCGGTCGTTGGCGACAACGATGATCCATCTTCGCTGAAACCAGCGCCGTCGTGGCCTCTTGTCGCTCTTCGTCACGTTCGGGTGGAAGGTGCAGTCCTGAATCGGACCAGGGCGAAGTCGACGCAAACGACGCGGACCGACACGGACCGACGCGGGTTTGTTCTGTTTTAAAGCCGAGCTCCTCACGTCGAACGTTCAGTGGAGAGATGGAGGTTCGAACTGGTTCAAAGTGATGGATTCGTAGTATTGATCAAATTTGTTAATAATTGTATATATAACATATATATATATAAAGTAATATTGCTCTGTTGAGCAAACATGTGGTCTCTGTCTGTGGGCTTGTGTGCGGGAAGGCTCTCTGGCCTTGAATTGAAGCCAGATGACGCCAGTGAAACTGCCAGTTCCACTTTTCCCGACTGCCAGACTGATCAGACTGCACGATATCACGCTGCACGCTGACCTGTGGCTCCACGGAGCCTTTTTTTGGTTTGCGCTCGCCGACTGCAGGGATGGGCGACACTCGGCAAATGGAACGGACGTGTTTGAGTGGGAGCTTGTGCCAAGCAGCCGCCAGAAATGGACGAAAATGGTGATGCCAATTGCACCGGCTGGTTTGTAGGATAACAGGATCTCATCAGTGCTAGTTTTGGTGCTGGAGGTCGCCTTTGCAGGATGGTGCTACACGTACTGCATCATTAAAGGTAACACGGCAAAGGAAACTCTTGCAGTGTCGAAGACAGTTTGTCTGGCGGCGGAGGTGGGCAGGCCTAGCTTTCACCTCCATGCCTCTTGCTTCTCAAAGTCGTAGTTCGTAAGAGCTCACGCAGTATTGGGGCCCAGAAGCCAAACACCACACCTTGTCCAGCACGGCTTGGCTGGAGAATCCACAAATCTCAAAGACCCTCCTCTCAATCTCGGAGACTCTCTTCTCATTCCCCAGCCATTGCATGCTAATCTCATATCCTTGGATGGAGGGTCAACAAAAGGACAAACAACACCATGTTGGGGGTACCAAAGACCAAAAAGTCAAGAAGAAACAACAACAAACTAATAACCAGCACCGCCAAAAGGATGGAATAGGATTGATTATTGGATGGAACATACATATAGTATCATATAGTATCATATAGTCAGGGCATGTCATGGAGGGTCCATAAACCACCTTTTATACAAGAGATGTTATCCATAGCACTGACAGGACTCCACCCACGTAGTCTCCATCCTCACCCTCACCCTGAAGCCACCTGATGGGTCCTCCCGTCACACAGGTCTCCACTCCGTAGCTTCTCAGCTCTTCGCAAAAGCGTCGAAACAAGTCCATGGGCTCAGGGTTTTGGGGCGGACTTGGAAGCTCGAAATGGAGATATGCGCCATTCACCAGCATCACCCCCTCTCGGTCCAAGAACTGCCGAAGCTGCAAAAGAGTTCCCAAGGGATCGCAAAGATGGAAAAGCGTCCAGGAGCACAAAATGAGATCAAACAACTGGCCTTCCTTCACAAAATCTACATCTGCCAATGTTATATCCTCCAGTGGAAAGCCCTGGTAGATGAGCAAATCAATGAGATCAGCATCTGCGACTTCGTTCTTGCAACCTCCAGGAAACGATATGACCTTGGCCGCTTGGCTGGAAAACAGCACGCTTTTACTCCTACTCCCCAAAGAAGAGTTCTCCTGTATCACTTGCTAGGAGGGATGGGCCTAGCTGCATCCCAAATCAACTCATATACAGGATAGTTGTGACATGTGTGGGGGAAGAGGGTGTGCTATACCTGACACACGCTGACACACACTATACCTGACACACCTATGACCACATATCACATCATCTCACCATCCTCCGCATCGAACCACACCGTTCAACGGCTCTTTCACCACGCCACGCGTGGTTGGAGCTTCACGGCACAGCGGTGCTGGATCTGCTCCGCGGTGAGGCCCCGAAGGAGCGCAGGACTGTGCCGCGCTTCAGCCAGGTGCGCCAGCTCCTGCGACCGGAACGCCACGCCGTTCCGGTGGGCCGACCTCGCGGGCGATGCGGACCCCGGACGCCCATGCGGTGGGCGTGGGCGACGAATGGAGCGCTGGTGGCCGCTACGAACGTAGCAAGAAGCTACTATAGTTACTAGTATAACTAAGGGCATCGCTACGGACGGAGCAAGGGCAAAACCTTCACCCCTTTGGGCTCCTTCTTGACTCTTTGGATGAGGATCCAGGTCAATGAAGGGACGAAGGGATTTTGTGGCATGCTGTACCTGCTCCTGCTGGCGGCTCTGCAGACTATTTGCAACAACCCTATAATGAGGCTTCTATATGTGCTTCTATGGCCTTTCAAACATGTTAAAACGAGTGTTTTTACATCGCTTCGTCGAATGTCTCAACCTCCACCGGCATTGCGGGGGCATCATCTTTTCCTTTTCCTTTGCTTGGATATGGTTTGATTCTGGGGGCCTTCACAAAAAATCCCTGGCTCAGTGATGCGTTTTAGTTGAAGTGGATCGCTGTGCCACATCATACTCTCCATCAGAATCCATATGAAACCACTCCTTTCAGATCCTTTCTGCACGAAAACGAAGTTGCCTCCTCTTTCAAACGGTGGAGAAACATGATGCGCGTGTTTTCGACCTCGGTGTCGTCCTCGGCTTCCCGTCGGTTGCAACACCCCAACACCTTGCCGACGCTCTGAACGCCGCGGCGCTCCACGCCCCGACGCCCACGGCTCGGTCCAACAACTGACCGCCACAGCCACAACCAGCATCCAGCACTCGGAGTCTGCCTCGACGCTCACAACGACGCAAACGACTCGGCAGAACTGGGCAAACGACTCGGACGCTTTTGGGGTGTCCTCGACCCTGCGAGCTTGGAGGGTTCCGCAGTTTAAGGGTCACATCCTCCAGAGGTATGCCAGTTGAACCCATCTTGCTGGAGCCATTGGCGGAACCTGCACCGAGAATATCCTAGAATGCTGGCCCCAGCCATGGACCTAGAAAACAGCCTGCGCGAACCCTCCGATCCTGCGTATGATCCTGCGTGAACTGCAGGAGTTCCCATGTCGCGGAAACTTTGGGAGGGGAACTACGGTTCTCGTGATTCTCCATCAACGGGATCTTCAGCGCCCAGCAGCCAGAGCCCATCATGGCCTCTGCTGCTTGAAGCCCCGAGCCAAAGTCGCCTGCGGCGCCCACGACTTTGGTAGTGAAAGACCAGGGTTCCCGTTATTGAGCGGATTGGAGGGTCGAGTCAATGATTCAATGATCAAGCCTTGCTACTGGACGCTGGATGGTCATGCAAAAAAGTCTCCACTGACAACCCACGGATCTGGCACGCCTCGCTACATGTTTATGTTTGAGGGTTCCTTTGGGGGCTTCCAGCGAAATATTGACCAAAACATCGGGATCTCAATGCCACAGCAAAGGATAAACCACCTGCTATAAAATGTTATAAACCAAAAGACAAGGTCCGCAACGGCAAATTAGATCTAAATGGACAATTCTCTGAAACATTGCATCTGGTCACTCACATTCGTCCAATATTATTGTGTATGTATATAATACATATATAATATATATATATATAATTGTCGTACAAATTTGCTTTGCAAGCTGTTTTAATATGTGGTTGTTGGATTTGCACACGCATAAACAGAAACACTCTGCAAGTGAATTGCAGGCAGAAACTACCGAGAATGTCATAGTTTTATAACTGAGTACAGTGGTTGCGTTGACCCTTTCAAAGCACGTGACGCTGTCCAAGCTCGATAGCTTGATTCTTTGCATGAGAAAGACTGGAGGGAAACACCCGCCGGCTGCCTTGTTTTTGTCCAGCTAATTTATATGGATCGTATTTGGACATGATGGACGCCTCGGTCTAAAAAGTGTGGTCAAGACTGCTTCATTAATAGCTTAGAATTGATTATAGAACCCAGAGGCGACCCTGGACCCGAACCAACTGCTACATGTTGGTTCGGTCCAAAAACCCTGGTTGTGATGGCCAAAACCGCCTTTGGGAATGGTTTTTAAACATCAGGACGGAGATTAGACTATGGAGATGCTTGCAATTTGAGATCCAGCTGAAACGAAGGATATATGCGAGAGACAGTCCAATGGTCCAAGAAGCCACACTACAAGAATTTCAAATGCTGAATTGAACTGAGTATCTTTGTGATGGATGTATTTTGGTCCCAAGCAGCTAAGTCAGTCATTAGAGGAGCTTGACAATATTTGAGGGTATCGAAGTACAAATTAAGCGCGCAAAGTGTAGATTTGCTGCACTAGCCCGTAGGAAACTGTTTGTTTCTTTTTTGAGGACAACATCAGTGCCTCTAAAAGAATTATGGCTCAATATTTGAACACAAAGGGCAGTTAGTTGATCTTAAGTTGTTAAACACACAGACTCGACCGTTGGCAACGAGCATCAACAAACAAGTGCTGGATCTACGTGGATCTACCTTCCTGATACTTTCGGTGGAGATGAATCTTCGGCAACATCGCAGGTCAGTCCGTGTGGCAGGTCTCTTCAGACCTGCGGGGTCATCTCGGCGCCATACACCACCACCTGTGACTCAGATCCAATTCACCAACCGGGCCGAAGGACCAAAGATGTAGTTGGCTGCTGCATCCTGAACCCAACCGTCATGGCCCTTGGCGCTCTTGAACCTCAGACCACATGGGGTGTGGTGGGATGGCTATGGATGGCCAAAATGGCGCCCAAGCCAAAAAGGCCACTCCAACGTGCTCCTCAGGATTGGAAAGAATGAGTAAGCCCCCCTATTTGGATTGTAAGACCTCTTCCTGTGGGTCTTCTATCAATCTAGAGTCTACCATAGTCTACCTCTGCCTACATTACCATGGGTGGTGCGTATACAACACTATGAAGGGGACAGGTTGAGATCAAGGGTAACACCACCAACGCACCACACATACAGCAGCCATTCACGACACCTACAGGGGCCATTCGTGAGGGCAGCGTCACGAAGCATGTGTCGCTCGCCGCAGCGAAGAAGCCCTTGGGAGCATGTGTCACCTGAATCGCCAAATCTGTGGCGTTCCGTATCAAATATATGGGTTAGTAGACCAAAATACGGAGACCAAAGACCAAAACCCATTGGTTGGGTTGGGGGGGTCTTCCTATTAGAAGCACACCCATATATATGGAAGTTCTCCTCCAATGCTCACCGAAGAGCTTCTCAGCCACTCCTTCTAGGACTTCAGGTGGCCGCCGTAGAATAAAGTCCGACATTCGAGAACCGCAGAGTCCGACTGTGACGTGGACGAATCTGTTCCGAATGTCATTGCTACTGGCCAACCTGAGAAGAAATGAACAACTATCTCGACAGTGAGGCTTTTTGAAGATTGAAGCAAACTACCACTGAAGAGTTTCGACATCTCTTGATGTCTGTCTGCTGATAGGCCAGAAATTTGTTCCACTGCCAAGGACAAATCGCTTGATTCAATACAGCTGCAATAGCAAAACTCTGTATATACATGAAACAGCAAGCCGGGGTCATCTTACATGAATGGCTGCCCATCCTTAAACCTTGACCCCGTAAGTGGAGGGTGCGAGTTTCTGAGAGATCCACCACAACGACACAAACCATCACAAACCACTGCAGATCTCCGTCCTCCCGTCTAGTCCAACGGCCCCAGGCTCGTCCAACGGCAGCACGTCCGAGGCGATGGGCGCTGTTCGCCGTAGCCCGGATGAGTCCGGGATGATCGGACCCGGTCCAACGAGGCTTCTTGAGCCTCCCCACAGCCATCTCCCGCTCTTGCCGCTGCTGCGCTTGAGCTGTCCAGGTCTCCTGCTGGACAGAAGATCCAAAGCTGTTCAGACGCTGTTCAGACGCTTTGAACACGTGTATGTCATGTGTTATATAAGTGTATGTGTTTGTTTAATTCATCAACGATTCATAGTACTGGACGTTTCTGTGTTTGAGAATTTTTGAGAGCAAACAACTCAATTGAATCCTCTTGGAGGAACCAGGACAACCTCCAATCCAACCGCAAAAAATGAAAGTCACGTGCTGCACAGTGGTATCGAAGTTGTAGACAAGTTTGCGGAGTCTTCAGTTGGTAGTTGGTGCTGCCAGGAGGAGTAGTCACACCCAGCATGGAGTTCGCCATCTTTCCAACAACTGGGTCTGCTCTTTGAATTCTCAAAACATGCATCTGCAGCTGTCCAGACTTCGACAAAATCTAGCACAAAAACATCACAAACAACCCTAGGTTGGCACTTTCAACCCGGCAAAATGCATCACCTAGATTAGGTAATACGGAGCCAGGCTCCCAATCTGCACTTTCATCATCGGCTCGATCGTTGATGTTGAGTCGGTCATTACTCGTCTCTCCTCGCGACTCATTTGTCGAGCCGTCGCTTGCTCATAGAGCCGAAGGCCACCTGGGGTCGAAGGCGACTCGTGTGGCCGCCTGCCGCTGGTCATGTATCATATAATTAAGCTATAGGCTATATATTATATTACATCATATATCATCATATACTGTATAGATAGTAGCTACAAATGCATAAGAACTTGTATAATGGATCTTTCATGGAATCGAGAGCTTGGATTTCGAGATCTTTCATGGAATTGGTTATTCCATTCGCTGGTCGCGAACCATACCACGGCATCCGGCAACAGGCAGTTTGGTTAAAACAACTCCCGAGGCACAAAGAGATGACTCTGAAGCATTTTTATGCAATACCCACCCGATATATGGTGGTTGATCAATATTCTTTCATCCTGGAATGGCCATTCATCGCGGAAAAAAAGATATCTTTCGTGGATCTTTCGCGGCCTCATCGCGAAGCATGGTCCTACAACCCTGTCTAGCTAACATGAGCCGGAACATGCCATAGTATCACAAAATAGGGAGAGACATCTTGCAGCATGACCCCAGTAGATGGTTGAACGTTTCCACAGCTACTCAGGGTCACTTGCAGCATCTGTGCGACAATTGTGCCAAATAGAGTCAGGCACAACTCAACCCAATCTTCGTGTCAGCTACCAACACAGGGCGATGCAGCTTGGGGAATGTTGGGGGGCCTCACGCTGGGAACCTAGACTTTAGCGGCACATTCGCGAAGCTTTCGCGGATCTTTCGCGAAATTTCACCCCGGGAAGCCGTAAAATTTGCAAACATCTGCACAGCCCGTCAGAGCAGCTGCAGGTCGTTGCCTCACTGTCAGGGCTGTGCCTACCCAGATTGCTAGTCTGTGACAGTGGGGACAGGAATCGGAGAATCCTTTGCGCACTGCCAGGGCTGGGCACGGAAATGTTGAGGCTTCAGTTCGTTAGTCTGTGACATATGGGGACACTTCCGCCCGCTGGCTCTGCCGCAGGATTGCCTTGCATTTCTATTCTTTGTCAGTCCGGTAGAAAGGAAAACAATGAAAGCGATGACCTTCGATAAATCTTTCGCGGAAAAAAAAGATACTTTCGCGAACCTCATCGCGAATCTTTCGCGGATGGTTCTAACAACATCTGAAAGGCTGTTTTATATAAAACTCCTTACACGGGGTTTTCGATCAACTCCCATATCCCGATATCATCTGATCATGACTAAAGTCCTGAGTGATGAGTAAACCATAGTAAACCCTTACGAACCTGACCAACATGCTGACGCACTTCTGATGCGCTCAGCCCTCTTCAACATCTTCAACTCTTTTCCCACAGGCAGGGGTGGCTCCAAATTTGTGAACCAACTGCACACTGAAACTCCATGGCACCACAAGAAGCTACTAGTAACAAGAAGCTAGTAGGTTGGAGGCCATTGCTACTAGTCTGCACACTGAAACTGCCTGGCACAACATCTTCCGACCCACCGCTACCCGGTTATATTATACGTCGATGCCGACCTTTCAGCTGGAGGCTCCGCGCCATGCACGGAGCGCGTCCGTCGATTCACCAGGCAGGGCGCGAAGGGGCACTGCTCCGCCTGAGGCGGGCGGAGCCGGGCGGAGCTTGGATCGACTTCAAGTCAGAGACTTCAGCTTCGTGGGTATTTCTCAAGTTGTTGCTTGATCCGACTGCATACGATGTCATTTTCCAAAGGACCACCCCCTACGGTCACACTGACTTATCCACCGTGATCCCCTTCTTTTTTGGTCGTTTCATGGATCGCCCTGTTTGGACACGAAGGACCCCATCGCTGCCTGACTCACCTCCCATGTGGTTTGTGGTGCGGTTTCCCGAAATGACGCACAAGCGAGCTGGCACCCGGGCATTTTGCCCAAGAAGTAGGCCCCGCTGCATCTTGAGTTCGCTAGCCAACCCACTGAAGCAAGCAGGAAAATACCAGAAACAACAAGGTGTAAACAAATGTTGGATTGCTACATTAATTCAATACAAAGCTCAGATTCAGTTCACTCAACAGGCACGGACCACCTACACAAATCCTTAGCTTTATCTTGTCATTTAGTTGGGCACAACATGTGGTTCTAAAAACCACAAAACATGTCCAAAAGGGTGTGTACATAGGGAGAACTGCCAGGCGTTCCGATCCCCTGGAAGGTTCGGGAAATAGACCAGTCTACCAATGGAGCCAGAAGGTCTCCCTACTGAAATATCAAGAAACCCAACCTCAGCTGGGTGTGTGAAGCCAGTGTCATGAATGTCCACCAGCCTCTTGTGCGTCCTTTTCCTCTCGCATCCTCTGTCTCTGGGTTTCAACCTGTCTGTCTCTGTGGCAGAGTGTCGAAGCTTGCAACCCTCCAACCTAATAGCAATGGCTTCCAACCTAATCGCGATGGCCTCCGACCTAATAGCGATGGCCTCCGACCTAATAGCGACAGCCTTCAATAAGCATCAAGACATAAGTATGAGCTCTACCACAAACATGGACAACCACACACCGCCCCGGAAATATTTACTGCGCACATGGTCTAGTGAAAGAAAACGCTTGATCAAACAAAAGGATGGCTGGCTGGTGGCCATCGGACGCAACCCGACACAAGCCTCCCGGGCCTTTGAGCGCTCCTTCAAGCCCGGAAGCGATCCTTCAAGATTAAGTTAAGTTCACGAGTATGTCCCAGCTGCACCAATCAAACCGTCCACCCTGTCCTGAATGTTGTTGTGTATCCAACCAAGATCAACAAACCAGCACCCAACAGGCTGTTAGTTGAGGGTTGTTGGACCCTAACAGGTCTCAATTGGTGAGTCGGAGGGTCCTGGAAGTTGTTTCTTTCGTAACTCCATGTAACTGTACTTGCGGGTCGTGTCTCGCAATGCGGCCATTATTGTCATGTCGGCACCGGTGGGGCGGCGTGCGGCCGCTTTCGGCGACCGCGGTGCACGGGTGGGGCGCCTGATGCTGTCGCCACCATAGCAAGTCCACATGTCGACGGGATCCAGCCTCCTGTGTCGTGAAGCAAGCGCGGTCTGTGAAGCGAAAGCAGGCAAAGTGGCAGTCCGTTGGTTTGTCGGTCTGAAAAGAACTGAGAGTCACTGAACCTAAGTAATCCGATAATTACACGTCACACATCTTTTCTACATCTCAACAGAGAAACTAATGAATCATAGACCCACGAGCGGCTCTCCTGAAAACATGGGCGTTTTTTGGTGGCTACACCCTATATAGCTTGATCATGCTTGATCACAATGTTCAATTGGATCGCCGGAATCGCATACAAACTCTGATCAAGCCGTTGCTGGTGGCGTTGTTACATATATATATATAATATAACTATGTTATATTATGTTCATTACACGACTATATATATATATTATATATTATTATATATATATATATTATACATATATATATATTCTTATCAAATTCGATCAATCCTTGATCGTCTGAGTCCCCACCCACCGAGGACTTTATGTTGTGCAGCTCATGGCTCCGTCGGCGATTTCTTGGGCCCCTTGGCCCAGTTGGGGGAACAACGACCTGCGTCGTAAAGACATGGGTCCAGTCCAACGACAGTGCTGTGATCCAGTGACCAGGCTTCGCGGTCCAAAAGGTTCATCACCCCCAAAACTTGGATCATCAGCCAAACATACCAGTCAAAGTGAACCACCAATCTTTAGCCGCCCAAGCAAATCTGAGCTTTGGGAATTATAGGACCGGATAACCCCACATGTGAACAACTTCGAAAGATTGAGGCTGCAGGGGTAAAGTGCGGAAGAGTGAGCATGGGGAAGAGACAGGCGAGACAGATATAAGGCATGAGGGTCTCTGTGTGTACGTGAGGTGTGTGTTTGTGTGTCTGTGCTTGTTCGTCAGTGTGTATCAGTGTGCGGGTGGATGTATGCTGCTTGGCGCTTGTACTAAAGTTGCACTACAAAGTCGCCAGTTCTCAGCTTCCAGCTCCCCAGATTGCTCCG
>CAXAMN010000001.1:2315404-2336126 GCA_963970005.1 Durusdinium trenchii | reverse complement strand
GTGTGCGAGACGTTGTGTGTGGGATGTTGTGTGAGTGATGTTGTGTGTGTGAGATGTTGTTGTGAGAGATGTTGTGTGAGAGATGTTGTGTGTGGGATGTTGTGTGAGAGATGTTGTGTGAGAGATGTTGTTGTGAGTGATGTTGTGTGAGAGATGATTTGTGTGAGAGAAGAGGAGGAAGGAGGAAGGAGGCGGAGGAGGAAGGACGAAGGCGGAGGAGCGAGGAGGTGCAGCAAAAAAAACAAGAACCCCACACATCAATGTTGGGAGAAACAACCAAAAGCTCAAATCTTTGGGCTCCAAACGCGAACCCCCCATCGCCACAGCGGGGATCCACATGGCGCATGGCACGAACTCTCGGGGCCTCCTGCATCTTCTGGTGAACTCTCTCTGCCAACAGTCGACTCCTCGAGCTCAAGGACCGTCGGGAAGGAGCCTGAGACCACCAACCCTCCGAACGGACACGCTCGCCAGACCGGACAGGCCTCGTTTTTGCATCCGAAAGGGACCCTTCGTCTCTTGACCTCTTTTTGTTTACAAAAGGTTCTATTGATGTTGATCTTGCCAATGTTTAGTAAAACATGGTTCTCAAACATGTTCTCGTTCTCAAGATGTTATAACTTGATATATGTCCGGACCTCGCCGCCATGGTCCTTTCGTCCTTCGGATCTTGTACGCCGTTTTGGTCGATCCATCGCCTCAGGGGATCCTTCGTCTCGTCTTCCGGCCAGGCGGTGTAGGCGGTCCAAATACAGCCTCGCGGTGTAGGTCGTCCAGCATCCAGCCATCCAGCCGGACCTTTGTCCCAAGGGTCCCTAAAGACTGCGGCATTTGAAGGTAGCTCTTGGATTAAGGATGCAAACAGAACAGACTTGTCAAAAGGGAAGCCATATGTGTCCTGTCAATTCAGTTGCAAAAAGTCTCGTGCCCCTAGTTTGGCCAGCTTTTGTCATCTTTGTGACCACAAGGGAACCGAGCCTTTTCAGCATAGTGGGAAAGCGGGAAAATCGTTTGGTGGGTTTTTTGGACTCAAAACGAAGAGAGCCGGCACTGTTCTACCTGAAGCACTCCGGTCTCAAGCACTTGGATACAAATCCGCCTTCCCGTGTCGTATCCGTGTCTGTCCCGTGTCGCTCTCGTGGCCGGGCCGCTGCTTAAACTCTTGCCGCAACTGCTTGGGGTTGAAGCGCATCAGAAGCTCACCTGGGCACCAAGATCGAATCTCCCAACCACACCCACCAGGCAAAATGCAAGCAGGCGAAGCCGTGTGGTTTTGGCATCTCCAGCCCATGATGTGCCTGGATGGGCACCAGCCTGATCACACCCTGAAACCTGCAAAAAGAAGTTTAAACTACAGTAGAAATGCAGGTAACTGCAGACCTTTCTTCTTGACATAGACTTAACATAAACACGTAACACATGTTTGAAGGCACAAATCAAACAGTCACACGCTCTGTAGCAGCCTCTGTGACAAGACCTTTCTGCTTGCCCCCCGGTTCCGCCAGAAAATTCATCCGAAGTACTTCATTAATCATCATAAATCTGGTGTGAGTATACATACACACCCCGATTCGCCATGCAACACGCTGAATGTAAAAGCATGGCTGAACAGCTGCACGGCATCGCTCTTCTTTCCACACGTTGTCCGGCCAGCGATCCCACCACAAACTCCATGGCCGAGACGTCATGCTGCACTTTGGGACGCAGCCAGGCTGCGTCCTCCATCAGAGTGAGCCTGCTCCAGCGGCCCAGCTCGAGCCGAAGCTGTCCATGGAAGAGTTCACTACGGACCTGGCGCAAAACCAAGGTACTCCCTGGCTCCAGGCGAGCTTGCTGAGTTGGTAAGCGCAAGAGGACCGTGCCGGTCTCATCCCCCACGGTGGCACAGGTGCATTGGAGTCCACTGAGGCAATGTAAACGAGCATCGCAGCCAAGGACCTTCACAATTAGGTCAACGTTCAAGGAATTCGGCGTCAGCTCAGCCACTTTGATGAAATTTGGCATTTTGGCAAAGGCTTGAAACCCAGGTCTTGCTGTGAAGAGTAGTGTGAGTGCCACAAATGTTTAACTACCATGTTTGGAATGACCTAGTGAAGTGATATGTTCTTGACCCGGCTCAAGGGCCTCTGCTTGCGACCTTTGTCAGCTGGCTTCTTCCCATTGATACTGAGTTTGTGGCTGTTCGAGAGGAAGCCGATGTAGAGTCAATGTAGCAGTCATGAGGAACGTACTTGTATAGCCATATATTGAGCACAATCAAGCATGCTGATGTTCAAAGTGGAAGCTATCTTCACTTTGTATACTGCTTACGTGCTTCAGCTTGAGCCAACATAGACCACATTTGAGCGAGTCACCCGACCTCGAGTAGGATCAGGAACAAAAAAAGAACAGCTATTCCAATACTAAACAGCAAGTTGCAGCCCCGCCACTCACATACTCACATGCATAAAGCTTGAACTATAGTGTTTCAACGTCTTCTACGTGACTATTTTCAGCAACATTGAACATCAAAACACACCTGATCGTTCCTGAATGCCAAAATTCATCCGCGAAGCAAGGGCAATTTCAAACACTAAATCAAACACCAAGCAAATGGACCGCTCTCTGGTATCATATGGGTGCCACAGGGTCCATACTATATTATACTGTGGTGTATTTCAGTCATGGCTCCAAACAGGGAACCGAGGGGTGCATTTTCCATGTCCGTCCTTCTTGGTTTCCCAAGTCTGAATCGTCTGAATCCATGCACACACGCAAACATGAGTAAGTGTTTTGCGTTAATCTTTAATATTCCAATTTTCCCGTCAGATTCCATAAACATCTCCAAAAAACTTCCAACATCCCACAACAAGTCATCTCCAGGCTTCGGCAGATCCTGATAGGTTGGAGGCCATCGCTATTAGGTTGGAGGCCATTGCTATTCATCTCTTCCATTGCTCTCTCTCTACCACGCCAGAGCCAGTGCCAGGATCTCCGGCAAATCCGGAAGCCATCGGGGGCCACGGTGGCGGCGGCGCTCATGGCGGAGTCCACGGCAGCCTGGAGACCGTGGGCAGTGACGGAGAACACAAAACAGGTGAAGGATGGTGAAGGTGAAAACATTGCCATGGTAGAGTAGGTGAAGCTTAGCAAAAAGAAGTTACTAGGCTGGCATCGCTAGTAGGTTGGAGGATGTTGGAGGCCATTACTACTAGTAGCAAGAAGCTACCAGTAACAGGGGCACAAAACCAGATGTCACGGTCAAACTCGCAGGAGTTCCACCCGATAGACAGCTTTTGTGACATGGCCGCCAGGGCCAGTCCTCGTCCTTGAACATAAGCAAATCAAATCCCGCACAGTTTATTATATATGCCCTAGGATTCCCACGTACATGGTTTTAATGGCTCTTGCCATGATGAGGGAGGTTAGTGAGACCTATATTTGGACTGCCAATCTGGGTGATTTCGTTGGATTTTGTTGGTGAACACCCGTGACTCAGAGATGAAAAGGATCGTCCGGATCGTCCCAGTGAACAGCTTTGCTGTAGTTTTTGCCACAAAACCCCACATAGGAACAGTTGCTAAATGTTGCAACAGATTTGTGACCAAAGTGCTCGAGGGGCCCATTTTTAACGCATGCAGAGGGCAAAGGCATCGAATTCATCTGCTGCGGGATTTTGAGGGCCAATGAGGTCGAGTTTTTCACTGGTATCTTCATGATCTGGTGCATCACCGGGGAAATGCCAGGAGCAAGGACGCTACTAGTAGCTCCTGGCATTGCTACTAGTAACAAGGGCATTAGACGATTTCCTTCTTCGGATTTCGGACGACTGCCGCCTGCGTCTGCGTGCCTCAGGGAACGGGCTGAATCGAACATGCAGCGGAACGTGAATCGAACGAGAATCGAACGAGTACCAAAGAGTTTGGCTTGGTATGTATGGGTTGTAATAGAACATGCATATCATTCAGTGTACAATACAAACCCCTTTCTAGCACGGATGATGAAATGGTTCGCTGAGGAAAATATCCTGTCTCCCCTTGCTTCTGGACCATTGTGTGATGCTTCGTAGACCCTGAAATGGCGTTTTGTTGCAGTCCCATTTTGAAGCCATCACCGCCTTCAGAAGTGACCGCTTCTATCACCGATCGCCTTCGAATGGGCGAAGTCGATCTCGACATCCGAGGTGTTGGACCACGATCGGCAGCTGGGGAGGCTCCGACTTCGGGGCCAAGACAGAATGGCCTGTGCTCTCGTGCACTTCCATGATTGTTTCAGGGAGTGCAAACCACAAACCATGTATCGTGCTTCTCTCGGCAGTCCAAAGCTTGAAAACTGAAGGAGTTTCTGCTTGAACGAGTGAATTCCGCCAAAGTGTATAGGCCCTGCACTGAAGAACATACAGGCCACATCAGGTCACTAGCCACGCCTGTGAACTTTGCAGAACTCTAGGTTTCATGGTAATTGGGTCTTGGATGGTCTTTGTGCAGCAGCATCCCCTGTCTAAAGCACCTGAAATGTATATCTTTACCAATGGAGAAAAACACGTATAGGCACTAGTAAGCACTGGGCCAACACTTTCAGGAACATCGGAACCAAGTCATCGTGACATACTCCGACCCTCCACTGACAGAGTCCAATCGATCCAAGGAACCTTGACCAGCCTCCTATCTCGCGCGATGGTCCACGGTCCAGGAAGGTTCCAAATAGAATGGTGGCATTGTCTTTTTCAACTCAGGAACGTGTCAAAGGCAGAGGCAAAGCCAACGGCATGGGGACCTTATTTATTCTGAGTGTATCAAATAAGGAGATCCCACTCAAAAACAAAGAATAAACACACAATTGAAGAATATATGTGATGCTCTTGCATTCTTGGACTGGTCTGGGTGGGAAACAAGATGAAGCTATATATAGACTCCAGCAGCAGGAAACTTGCCATCACTTTGCAAGAACTGATGAATCAAACACTCATTCAACAAAAACTGAGCAGCATACATGGAAGTTGAGTTGACCCGCAATGTCAGCTAAATAATTTGATGGACTTCAGCACGTTTCCCATGGACGTGGTTTTCGTCTCTTCACTGTCCAGCGGTGTCGGGCCCCCGTCCCCGTGGTGACAAACTCTGGAAAAGAGGCTCAAGAAGCAGCAGTGGATTGGGAGAAATACCAAGAACGACGAAGAACACAGAATAAGATGTATAAATAGTGATTTATATTTCAATTCAGAATTAAACGTTCCATATCGTTCCATCACAGGTACATGGACCCGAATGGAGCTTTTTGTCTGCATCTCAGCGATGTTCATTGAGCTTGTTTGATTCTCTGAGGTTGGCTTGTCCAGCAGTGGCATCCAATGTCCGTATTGAGCAACAGGCTACCGCACAGCGGTCTGGCTGTACTTACAAGAAATCAATTCACTCCAACCAGCTGGTGGACAAAAGAACTCTGCACCACCTGAAGCCCCCAAAACATACATCCAAATGGTCCATCTATGTCCAAATACCAAGTCTTTTTGGCACTTGCAGGTTAATCTGCTGTCTTTGATGGTCTTCCTCCATCCCGGAATCGGCAAACGAAAACCGGTGGGCGCCAGCTCTCATCTCCTCGCAGGCCTTCCGGGCCAAATTGTGGAGCTTTTGCGCCTCCTAGCGGCTGCAGGCTGGTCCCGGCGCGGCCAAGGGTTGGACACTGAACACAGCAACGGGTCGGAGGGCACCATCCGAACGGTCGGAGACCGGACGATTCCGATTCCGCACCGAAGGACCAACGGCCTCGGGCGAAGCTGATGGTGTACTCCACAAACGACAAGCTGATTCCGGAAAGGACCCAAAACCGAACGAAGGCAACAGCGACCAAGCGGCAAAGATCTGCTCTCTACACAAAGCGTCAAGCGACACCCTCTCCAGGCTCTCATCGGCCACTGCTACCATGAGGACCCAAAAGAAGACCTGCAACGTCAGAAAGTCAACCTCCCCAACCTGCGTGGCGACAGGAACGAGAATTGTTGGGAATGTTTTCGGATGTTTTTGGGGTTGCTTCAAGCACGACTGAGTCTATTTGTGCGAGAATCAATCCTCAACAAAAGATCACTGGGCATCCTTCTGGAGATCAACCGCATAGGAACGGCGTGGTTTGGCATTGGTCTGAACGATGTTTTGACCTTACACAAACCGACAGCAAATCAAGGATGGTCTTCCGTTTTCCACCGGGTGGAAGGCGCAGTCAACAAGTCATGCTTGCGTTCAATACCTCATCTTACCCAGATCTCAAAGGCAGCATGCAGCATCTTGGTTCCTTATTCCTTTTCCTAGGGAAGCAAAAGGTATCATTCACAAGTCCGCTCAAGATCGGGTACAAATTGATCAACTCTGGAGCTTTGCGAGTCTGGGATGGCTCGTTTGACCTGCGCCGGGTCAAACTGCACCCGTTCCAGGCGACCCACAGAAAACCGCTCTAGTGGCGATGGTGGCACCCGTCTTAGATGACTCCATGTCTCATGTGTCTGCCATGTATAGTACTAGATTGCAAGTATAATGTTTTGCAGTGTATTCATCGTTATCCACGTGTTTTGTTTCTCTCTCTCTCTCTATTTCTCTCTCCCGGCTCCCGGTTTCATAGGACTCGCAACTGATGTTCCATCTATCTTTACTAGTCACTAGTCTTTACTTCAATGAACATCTCAGTTTCGAGCAAATGTTGAATGTTCCAAGTACTGACAGAACATGTTCGTGGTTGCTGCTGCATTGTCATCATCAAAATAGGGCCTCTAGTTGATTTAACTCATTGCATGTTACACATGTTATTTTTAGAGAGCGGGGGACTGTGAGAGTGCAGTTTGTTTAATTGTTTTTTTTGTTAAAGGTGTTTGGTATCATTTGATGCTCAAGATATGCAAAGACGCTTGTTTTCACTCCAGGGCAGAAGATACCACTCTACTCTAACATGGGGCCTGGGTTTTGGTTTTCCCAAAATGTTAGGTAAATGCTTCAGTGGTAGCCCCTCTCCATATAAACACATATATAATCTGTTCCTGCTCTCTCTATATGAACAAATATATTATGTATTCCTGAATCAGGGTCATTTTGTTGTTTTGGAAGCAGCAAGCAGTCATTCAGATGGTTTTGAACAAAATAATTAGGAACTAAGCAGGCCATAAAAGTGTCTCTAGATATCTGTTTATAGTTATGTTTAGATTTGGAAATATTTGATATAGACGCGCTTATGTTACACAAGATTCTCTATAGATCTCTGCAAATAATCCTTTTTAGATTTAGACAACTATATAGAAACGTTGTATGTTAAAAGCTTTATTCTAGATTTCTGCGGGTAAGAGCTTGCATGTTCAAAGTTTTCCTCTGGATCTTTGGGAAAGTAGATATACCATATGGGTGTTTTCATGAAATGAAAGCTCTTGAAAGAATACCATATTTATTTATATATAGCATGTTTAAATTGACATGATCATTTCCAGAGATCCAGAGGAAAGCTTTTGAAATGAAAGCTTTTATATATTTTTATTGTAGAAATGATCATCCACAGAGATCTAGAGGGAAGCTCTTGAATTAGAAGCTTGTACATAAAACAAATTTAATATGTCTATATTGTTTCCAGTGATTATTGTAAATAAAAAATCTACTATTTACTTCAAAAAGAGTTTTAGTCTTGTTCCCAGCACTCCCAGGGCAAAAAAATACTGTAAAACATGGGGTTTTGTAGCATGTGTTTTCTTAAACTAAATAGACTAGAGCTAGAATAGAATTAGGTAGAATTAAATCGGATTTGAGTTAGAGCTAAGATAGAACTGAATTAACACCGAATGTCAACTCAACTTGCATTGAACTATAACTATAACCTATTTAAAATTAGATGAGAGTTGAATTAGAAAGGAATTGGACTTAAAATTAGAAGTTCGCCAGAATAAGATGTAAAATGCTTGAGCTACAAGATGCACAAGTCGAGGAGGCTTCGAAATTACAAAGCCGAAGCAAAAGCAACAAGCATTGAATTAGAACTACAGCTTACACAGATTCATGTAAATTGGAAGGTATCATTACAGTTTCATGTCAAGCTGATTGGACATGCAATTGGCAACCACATTGATACCAATCAGAAGTTAATGCACAGACTTGTACATGGAGATTTCGACAAGGACAAAGGGAGTGGTGGGCTCAAACGCTTTCATTGTAAGAGCAAAGAACATATGCCTTTAGGTGAGACTTAGGCTCACATACTTGCAGGTTGAACGAACACAGATTGACCTAAATAGGAAAACCAAAAAAACAAAAAACCTTGAGAAAACCAATAACAACCTAGGAAAAGCCAAAAAACCTTGGGACAACCAAAAAAACAAAAGAACCAAAAAAAAAACAACTCTGGGGAAGTCTTGAGGAAGGGGGGGGTTCAGCCAAGAGTCTCTGAGATTCTTTTTTGGTTCTTTTGTTTTTGTTGTTTTCTCAAGGTTTTTTGGCTTTTCCTAGGTTGTTATTGGTTTTCTCTATATTTTCTCGAGACTGTTTGTGTTTGTTTTCCAGTGCAAAGGACATTGAGGCAGCTTTCACAGACACATAGCATGAATGCAGGCCACAGTGGGAAGTTTATAGCACATAGATGGAAGTCGGCAGCAAAAACACATAAAATACGCACTCTGGTGGTCCCCTGTTTTGTATTTTTAATAGTACAGTTCCGCTAGAACTGAATACTGATTCTTTACTTTGGACAAAATACCTAATTGCGAAATACATTGCTGCGTTGCCAATGGAGAAGCATTCATGCAGGATTGCATCTTCTAAAATCTGTGTTTCGCCCACCTTTTAGCATGTAGCAAATTGTTCCCTGGTCATAGGTTGAGCCTGTTCTCATTCCGAGGTTGTTGTCCTCGGATATACTTCAGTCAAATGTGAACAAACAACAGCAAATAAACAATGTCAAATGCCATGGTTGCTTGTGCAATTCGCATGAAACGGCCCCAAGCCACCAACTATCATCAACTCATCAGACGAGATGTTGCCTCCTCACAACTACGACTCGGGGTTAGATTCTAGATGTTTGCATTGGCCAGTGTATATATGATATGTCTAGTACTGTTCATTTGCTGCTGGAGCAATTACATGTTTTTGTTAATCCAAGGAAATGTGACACGCGTATTTTGATGAGTTTTTGCGAGATTTTTAATTGTTGGTGATAACCGTCTTCATAATATGAAACATATTGAAACATTCAGAGTCAGCGTGGCACCAGGGCCAAAACCAACATTTGAATGTGAGCAGAATCTTCAAGAATGTGCCCAATCGCCGAAGGGTGCCGCCATCCTCTTTCAAACTAAAAGTGCACCGCCGTCCCCTGTTGGGACTGGTCCGCAGTCAGAGAACTGGACTTTCAGTCGACGCAAGATGCGTTTTGATGAATGGTCCATCACTTCAGAATGCCCTTTCTAGGCAGCCAGGTCCCATGAAACAGGGATCATCAATCACCAGGACGCATGCATGATGCGATACTGGTCTGGTTCACGCGATTATGTCCTTCTCAAGCAACATCTCCCAAAGGGACCCATGGCCTGGAAAGCAAACGGCAAACGGCACAGGGAAAAACAAACATGATATGATGATCTAGAGATATCGGCGATATCGGGATATATTTAACAAACTTATCATATCGGGCTTTCATATCATATCATATCATATCTGAAAAGTGTCTTTAAACAAATGATATATGATATATATATATATATGATAATCGATATGATGATTTTGTCCCTCAGACTGTCAGAGTGCTTTAATAGCTACGGTTGAAGTATATATGCTACAAACCAGGTGATGTAGCCCTCGGGAGTGGATAAAGCATGATGGAGTCGCGGTCGGGCGCGTCGAGTTCTCGATCGGGAAATCACACCTACAGGGCGTTCAAACAATACTCACTGCAAGCCTTCCCTGCACTTCACTTGAGCAGTGCATGTCCCAGTGGGGCATCTTGGAGTGTTGTGTGCACAAGCCTTGCAAGCGCAGGCTTTATGCAAGTCAAACCCCCAAGACACCTGGGTGCCACTCCCGCGACCGAACACCTGGACCAAGCGGAGGGAGGCGAGCGAGGCACGCTCTGAGGCGTCCCACGACTTTGCACAAAGGCCTCTGCACGTTGCCTGGCCTGGCAGAGTCGTCGTTGGTCCGACACGCCATGTACAATCAAGTCCGTGATCAGTTGTAGGATACCCGGTAGATTCATGATTTTTTCTTGATGTTGTGTTTTTTAATGCGGCATACGCGTCATCCGACGCGAGAATGTGTTGTTCACAATTTTTTCGGGAAAATCAATGTGGTTTGCTCCAGGAATTGTGTATGGCATCAGTGTTTTTTTTTTCCAACCATCTGAAGCAACATCTATTGCTACCTAAGCCGATAACTTGTTGCGTGCGAACGCCTTCACCATGAATTATTTATGCTGAAAATAAGATGTGTTGAAACGTTCGACTCCAGCTCCACGAGTCCAAGTTATATATATATATATATTATGCACTATCAAGCAAGTCAGTTATGTACCAAACAACCCTTGTTCGCAAAGGTTCATCGTCTGAATGCATGGGGTAAGACCAACCAACATATGATCAACTCCGGACATGCGGAGGATTCAGCACTCACCAAGCGCAAAATGGCCCAAATCTTGTGGCAACTGCAAAAACAAAACGATTTCCCTACTTGCGCATACATGGGTATAGATTCGTTTGAAGGACTCTTGGGATTGGCTTAACGCCTACACCAGGGAGTTGTCATCAGTGTTGTTCCTTTTGTCTCCGAAGTGGTTCAAATGAGTCACATGATGATGTGTTGAAACATCAAACATGTTCAAACATCAAACAAGAATCTTGTTGCACAAGAATCTTCTTGCAACTTCAATCAAGTTCACGTGCGTCATTTCACTGTCGGAACTTGGAGTCAGGGTAGCCGGGTAGCCTGTTCCATTCCGACTTTGTCATTTGATCGCAGTTCGACGATGCAATCAACCGCTTGCCCCAAGACGACCTAGGACCTGTCCCGCAACATTGATTTTCGGGATACTCTCAGCAGTCCAAAAGCACTTCACATGATATCAACTACCCAAACAGCCGCGTGCAACGGCTTTAGCTACTCGTTTCCACAAACTGTATGAACTATAGTATGGTGGCCTGCTGTTAAGTTACGTAATTCTGTGTGACGAACCCAGTCTGAGTTGGCCAAATTACTTATTAGACACTATGCAAGTGGTCCCTTCTCCCTACTTGTACGGGTGCACTTCTCTGTTGTTATTACACCACAAAGGTTTCTCTCCCTCCATCACAACGCCTCTTTGCCCTTCTCTCTTCTCCAGGACTTCTCCGTCATCAAGCGCTCGACCTTGACGGCTCAGCCAACACTTCCAGGCCTTTTGATGCACAAACACTGAATCCCTTGAACATCCTTGAACAATGTAGGTGCTCATCAAACTGGGTGTATAGATGGGTGTCAATTTATTTTGCCCTTTTACTGGCAGCTTGTGCCAGTGTGTTCTCTTTTTTTTTCTCTCTCTCTCTCTCTCTATCTCTCTCCCCCTCCCTCTCAATTTTGAGACACAAACACACATTTGATGAACTTGCAGCCCATTGCGGCACCACCGGTCATTCAGTCAGTCGGTCGACCGGCACACGCGCCTCACACGCAGCCTGCGGCTCTGCGCTCCCGACGCGGCTCGGCTCTGGGCTTCCAGACACGGGAGGTAAAGCCTGCAGCCTCCTGGGGAGTGGCAATGTAGAGGTGCGTCTGTGCCTAGGCCATGGAGGGTGCGTCTGTGCGCGGGTGTTATTTTTTGCAAACGGGCCATGGGGGTTATACCTTGACAGAGATTTTGTGACAAGAAAACAGGTATCAATAAGACCACCTTCCATCCAGGATTTACTAGCGAACTGCAAGCTTTTCTGGACCTGTGAAGGACTTTGAATAAGTGGTGAAATAGATTGAGAACCCTGAGGACAAGCCACAAGCACCGAATGCATGTGGGAAATTGCTATGTCACTTGGGTGTGTCCTATTTCTGAGAAGAGTGGATGATGATGGCTTGTCAGTACCTCATAACTTTAAACTGTATACATAAATTGATCAACTGTTGAGGAAACATTCATGATCACAACTGTGCCAGCTTAAAAGCGAACCAGGTGGACCCGCCAAAAAGACTCCTCAAGACATGTCGAGAAATCTCCTAGAAAGTGGAAAACATACAGTTGGCATACACACAGGCTGTCTTCAGTTGGCAGACCGCCCAGAAAAAAAGTAGAAAAAAAAGTAGAACAAGTACAAAGGTATCCTCCCAAAAAAATGTCATCTGGTTCTGCGGACTGATATGCCAACTACATGTTTCGAATTTAGGGAGGAAATCGAATGTCTGGCAGCACAAAATGCACAGCCAACTATCAACTATTTGGTATTTTGTTTGTTTTCCGCCATGAATCATCCTGACCGGGTGCGTCCGGTCCTCTTTGGACCCTTTTCGCAGCCTCTTTTTCTGTGATTTCATGGGTTATATATGAAGCTATCACCAACGGAATTACCAGGAAGGGCCATCTGATCTGACCATGTTGTTCTTTCCGCTCTTTGCAACACACGGTAGATAGTGCGGTTTCGAAGCCACGGAACCGGCAGCCGGTTCGGCTTCAACGGGTCGTTTTGCTTCGGTGGCGGCAGCTGGCATCGGTTTGGGGAGAGCAGCGTGCGTCAGCAGGCAGATGCAGAGTATTGATTGATACTTACCCACCATTTGGATTGTAAAACCCCTGAGTTTGCAAGAACGTTTTTTTCAAGAGTTTGCAATCTTTCTCCCCAACACTAGCTGGTCAGCCGGCATGCCATGCAAATGTGCAAGCCCGTCAAAGGCAAAACTGAACCTTGGGATATTATTTGATGCACCAGAAACCAGAAATTCAGATTCTCCCTCCCTCCCAGGTGTAAGATTGCAGGCAGAAACCCTCCGATGCTTAGCACCGCTTAGCACACTCGTCACAGATTCAACGAAAGTAGGTCTTATATAATTATCCAGCAGTACGGCATAAGTACCTGCAGAAGCCTCCAGGTCCTTGGTTTGGTTAAAAGTATAAACATATGTCTCTGGTATAGCCAGCATGTTGGCCAATTGTCTCAAATGCACAAGCAACTATGCAAATATTTGCAGACCATATCTCAAGGCTCCCTCATTTTGCAACATTTTGCCTAAGCCTTTCACCCTCAATCACCCTCAGTTTTCCGTGCCACTGATCTCAGAACTAAAGTTCAATACTAGCTGTGAACTCCAAGGTGAAGTGAGATGCATTTCTGCAGAATGTTGATAGCAAACATGCTACAATCGTAATTTCCTCTTCAATTGCATAAGGAATATCGTCCTTGCTCTGGAACAAAACCTTAGCATGAATGGACTAAATTGCATAATTGCATATATTGCAATGCATCGAGATACTGATGTGAGTCATGTGAGTCATGTACATTGCATGAGCTGACCACATCACCTGTCGACTCGAGCGGCCACCTGAAAACGGGTCATGGGTCCCGTGGACATGGTCGATCGAGCAGCCCAACTCCATGGCATACCTACACAAACCCGGTGCAGTACGTACATAATAATACTGTTGCGATGGATGATGATGGATGTGTCTGCAAGGCCACGGAAAGCCCTCTCTGGTAATGCTAAATTGACCTCCCTCGTAGTTCATTCAGTTCGGAGAGTCAACTTCGGTGTTGGGATGTCATTGGCCCCCTTTTCGCGCTTCTGTGTTGGCTTCTGCTCGTGTTCTTTTTGGCTGCGCTCGTGTCTAGTTTTTGGCCCAAATAGCCACATCAACGACCCTCCTAGTAGAGAGACCCCAACCAAGGGGTTTTGGTCCAGGTATGTTTTGTTCTCTTTTCCTTCTTCCAGCGGGTCTTTGGGACGTCTCCCTATGTTAATACACACACACACCCATATCAGACCCAAAGAAAAGGACATGTGCATGATTGGATGACAGGCCACGGAGGACAGGAGCATTCCATCCTCCATCGACGTTCCAACCTGCCCATCAGTGCTACCTGCCCATCAGTGCTACCCATCTCGCTGTGGTTCTGGCCAAGTTCCGCAAGAGCTCTTCCTCGGTGAACCTGGGCCTCGGTGCCATGAGAAGCATTGCGAAGCCACGTGAAGCAGGCATCGGTGCTGAGCTTTCTGGCATGTCACAAGTCCAAAAAGGCCAACCATGGCCAAGCAAAAAGTCTTCTGTGAACAAACTCAATGCTGAGGCTATGGGCCTTTTGAAAAACAACCATTGAATCACATCGGGCAAGAAGATGTGAAAACTCAGAGTCCCTGCTCCTGTCTCATTGGAGGCAAAGCTTCCTCTAACTCCTCAATGGTCTGCCCACGGTGTAGAGTCCGCATCCTCATGTCCTCAGCGAAGCCACGGACCACGGTCGGAACCAGGCGGATGGTCTGGAGAAAAAGGGGGGCCCTCGGTCGGTCTATGGTTAAACCGGTGCTTCAGTCGGAAATCTTTGAACCACTGGTTGCCAGCCAATTCAAAGTAAACAGAACTTGGTTTTCTGGAAAAAGACATCATAAGACAAGTGGGAACACTCTAAGACCGGTGTTTCGAGAAACGTCGAGACGGCGCCATCGGTCAGACCGGTTGTGAAGACGACAATCCAAACGCTCAAAAACGGCCTTGGAACAGACACCGTTCACGCCCTTGAGCTGATTGAAAGAAACACCTTCAAAAAAAGCGCTTCCGGTCGCCGGTGGTTTCAACTCCGAAACATGGCCAGACACATCGGTCCGAAGCCACCACCGCAGTGCTTGTGTTGGAGCCAAACACGAGCGTCCGCGTTCTGAAACCGTTCGAAACGCCCCCAGGCGTGGGGTGGACCGTTCGATGCGTGATGCGGTCGGTCCGGTCCTGGACTAGGGGCACCTTGGGGACGCGGAGATCTTCGCACATGTTGGCCTTGGGTCCGACGACGGACACCGGACACTGGTCGTCCAGACCGGTTTTCCGGTGAAACCGGAGATCTTCGACAGAGGCGGTTTAGTGACTCGAAGGTCTGAGAGTGTCTGGGGTGATACGCCTCGGCATGGGGACAAATCGAACGTATTCGAAAGTGCCTTGACAGAGAGGGCGCGCTCCGGGATCTAAATAGTTCCAAAAAAAACCATGGAGGCACTGTTTCGACAGCCAGATTTCCTTTTCTCTATGACCTACGATCCTCAAACGATTGGAGCTCAAAACCCAAACGGGTTTATGACCCATCCCCCCGAAAGGTACAGAACAATTCACTCGATCGACGTTTCCGCTGGCTGAACATTGATGCTTTGCAATTTACTAAAGTATATACAGTATTATTGTTAACTATTTCAGCCAACTGGCCCAAACACTCCAATATCCATGATGCTCTCCATGATGGTCCGTGTATTCATGGGACGACTCCGTGTCTTCAGGAGTCGGAACCGATCGTTCCAGGGGTTCCCCGTCCTCGTCCGTTCGGCGCGCCACGTCGGGTCCATCCGTGGCTCCCGAAGGATAGACACATAGTCACTCTGATTCAAGAAGAAAGAAACAGCGTACAACTATCATAAACGATGTTATTTGGACATCTCTTAAGTTACTGCCCCTAGTTTAGGAGTTTAGCACGCATCAACACATGACATCACATCACCACTCTAGAGATCTCGAGCTTGTAGTGAAGGCATGTTTCTTGAACATACCCATATGTTTTGCAAGACAAAATGCGACCAAACTAACGACAACGGACCATTCAATCACTCAACGGATCCATTCTTTCTCTGGCGAATCGCACCCCCCTGGCAGCCCGGTGAGACCGACGGACCTGGACGACTGCGCTTTGGACCTTGCGGACCCAAAAAGCACCGGGCCTCGCGCAGTCCATAGTGATCACTGCTGACCTGAGAGTCTGACTCTGCCAAGCTACGTGCTCAACAAATGGACAGAAAAACTGAGAGGAAACAGGGAATGGCAGGTAGTATAATAAGCAAAAAGGATCAAAAATAAGGCATTTCCAATGAGGGCTCAATTAACCTGGGCTTACGGAGGTCTACTTTATCTGGATGGTGGGGAAATGGAAATAAACACGCCACCAAACAGGTCTGGAAAAGAAACGTGCGTAACAGCAGGTTGAAACAAGAGGGAACGAACATGAACCAAACCTTGACCATGCTTGTGCACATCTAAGGCATCCTCCAAACCGGAAGCGGTGAAAACCGTCAAATCCTGTAGGCTGCCACGAAGAGGTGAAAACCGTCGGTGGTTTCTCCGTTTGCTCGTTCCCTTTGAGCACTTCAACGCATGGAGACGGAGCGGTGAGCTCGTCAGAATCGGGAGCACATGTGCACATGTCCGGTCCTAAACAACAAGAATTCCAAGCGTGGACCCAGTGGACCACTGTCACAGGCACCAACTGCGGCATCCCATGGTCTTGGGGGCATGGAGAAACATGCATGTGCCAAGGATGTATGTGCTGTATCAATCAGCTGTGGGAGACCACAGCATAAACATGCATAAACATGCATAAACTATCGTGATGTACACAGCACTGCATCAAACATGATATCCGTTTATTTGCAAGTTGACACGTTGGTTCAATTTTAAGTTAGGACACAAACACACCCACACACACAAAAAACAAAAACAAAGACAAACAAACAAACCAGCGATGTGATGTTGAAGTTGGATGCGCGATTGGATCCGTAATCTTCACTTTTCAAAAAAAGCTGCACTGGACATCACGCAAGTTCAATCGATCCTTCACTTTTAAAAGTGCGACTTGTGCAAACTTGTACATCAGTTCGGGTGTGAGTCAAAGCCCAATCCTATCTTGTTCACGGCTCCAACACGGTGTTCATCTGACTCTCCATAATTCGACCAGTTGTCTCTGAAAACGGGCTGCCTCTGTTTCAAACCTCGACCCTGTGGGTCATAGCATCAGACTGACCGCGCACGACTAGAAACTGGTTATTCTACGGGCCAAAGCCATGGGTTTTCACGACCCCCAAAGGATGTCCAAAGCTGTTCAGTCGAGCGAGAAAGGACGCTACGAACGGGGGCTGGCATCGTTCGGACCGATCGGACCGAGGATGCGCCGAGTGGCCACAGGAATGCCACGAAGCTGTGCTTCCATGGCTACTAAGCCAAAGGCCTGGAGTTTTTGGGTTTCTTCGAAGTGGTGTGAACTATGTGACCTGGTGAGGTCAAACTCTTGTTTTTGTTGCATGTACTCATCCTCTCTGCTGTTCTCTGCTGTTCTCTTTACAGTGGATCCTGTTCTTTTCCCCAAAGCATCCGTTTTGATGCCCTATGAAGAGGTTCACAATCCAAATGGTGGTGCATGGTGGTGTTATTAATCCATGTTCATCAGATTCCAACACTTCGTCTTCCAACCCTCCATTCCAACCCTCCCGGCGAACCCTGTCCCATGTCCCATTTTGTCAAACACACGGAAAACCGGCGGTTCAACCCGGTCGCTGAGGCAACAGACCAGCCCGCCGATGGAGGCAACGACGACGGCGGTCGCTTTCACCGAAGCGTGGGGTCAGTTTGGTCTGGAGGTCTGATGAGGTCTGCTCATTTGATGAGCTAGTGACTAGTGATTCAAGATATTCAGTGCATTCAGTGGGTCTGCCATTCAAGCAAAACGGTTGTTGCCAAAGATTCCATTGCGGCATGAATGAATACACTTCATACATTCAGCCAGTTTTGTTACCTAAAGCATCCTAGAACTAATATACAATCCCCAAGCAGGATATAATGGTTCTATCGAACAACAACATGTCTCCTTGCATCCTAAGAATATCAAACATACTTGACGTGTGAAAATTCTATAGTTTGCTTTGACAAGGATTTGGAACCGAAGCCGCACTCCCGGCGACATTAGTGGAACAAAGGCTACGAATCGAACCTCTGACAGTGACCACTGTCCCACAAGTGTCCAGCCTCCGACCAAAGAGATGGCACCAACAAAACCGCGGTTCGCGCATAGACATCTTCCTGAGGGCCGACAATCCCAGTTGAGGCTTGGTAGCAGCTGACTGTATAGATCTGCTTCAGTCTGGTGTGTCACCCTTGCCCTTGTCTGCCAAATTAATTGAACAAATGGTCTACACCAGGTTCTGCTGCCATCTGTTGTCTAATTTCCCTATGTTCGAGCGATGTTTGTTTGGACAATCAGAACTGTTGGAATCCAAAGCACATCAAGAGTGTTGTAGCTAGAAAGTAACCTCAATTGCTGGGCACCTTGTGGAGGCTGGGCACCTTGTGGAGATCGTGGGACAAACAAAAACTCCTCATGACATAGACCATGTGACCATGTCTTTTTGAACCCAGGCATCGAGTGCAGTCAGCTTGGCCTACAGGGTGTAGGCGAGAACTAAGCGCGCCTATAGCAAAGCGTTTGAAATAAGCATGGCTCAACATGACCAACATCAGTCTGACGGACCTTTGCTTTCCTCGTGACAAGTGAGAAACCCTTGGGGTGTCTTGCGGAGACGTCACGTTTGGGACAGAACGGTGAGGTCGAAGTGGACCATCCTGCATCCTGTCAGCCTAACCATTTCTTAGACAACCACGTTTCAAGGATTGATTGTCTCCCAGCACATGCAACAGTACTTGTGCACCAAAAAAGGAACTCATCTTCACCCTCTTCTCACTCACTTGGCTAGACTCAGAACTAGGTACCACCGCCCTACCTCCCTCCGAAGATCGCTGAATGTATCAGTTTCCTTTCCTGCTCGAACAGCGCAACAGCTTCAAGTTCGATCAGCGCAAAAACTTGTATTTCGCTGGTACTTTCACATTTTTGCACCCCTTCTCTGGTCCCACCTACGTAGTGAGCTCCCGGTACTCCCCAGATTGACATGGAACCCCCAAAACCAAAACCACTGGTGACACGGTGAGGTAGAGGAAAACCAGCTTCCATGTGAGTTTTCGGGAGTGGTGGAAACCCATCTCCTTCGAAAAATGCTCCGTCTTCTCCGTCTTCTCCTTCACCGCCTTCAAACCGTCTGGGACCTCCGGACAACGACATGGTGACCCTCCATGATCTCGACGTTGGCCACGTCCCGTAGGGCCGTCAAATGGATGGACTGCGGTGCGGTCTGAAGCCGACGGGACGAAGAGCCACCAGGTGTGGAAGGTTCGGGTGTCCGGCGTGCATTAACAGGGGTTATCCATGGATTGTATTCCATTTGGGTATGGAATATATGATTGTATGCATAAAATAGATACAAAGACGTGCGGACACCTACGTGTGAATTCGCCTGGTCCAGCCTATAGTGCATGATATTCAGTTACAGTTGAGTCTTCAGAGGGTCCCTGGACCTGACCTCATTCAGCAGCTGTCTCGTTCTGCTCAGTGTGCTCGCTATGGCACTGGTATGTACCAGTCATCCCTCTACCTTTAAGAAATCTGGTAGACGATGATACGGCCCAATCAAGTCCCGAGTGTGTTTTTTATTTTTCCAACTGACCATGTGAATGTGTTCTCATTGGGCAGCTATGTGTCTAAGCAGCCTCTTACTGTAGCCCTTTTATGATGCAAGAATTTCACAGATCCTACAAGTCAAATAATTTTGACGCACCACCTTGGGAATCTATTGCCAATCCTCACAGGGTCAATAAACATGCCAGTACATCTCAAAACTCAGGTGCACACCAAAAAGGGAATTGCGCTGCCCGACCATTCCTCATCTGAAATATGATTTCTGGCTGCCGTTGAACAACCAACAAAGTCAATTATGATCTATCCTGGGTGTGTCTCATTGCTAACAATGGATGACGATGTTTAAGACAGTGACAGGCCTTTCTTAAAAGTAATTATAACTATGTGATAATCGTTTACCGACTGCTGGCAATGGGCTAGACTGGCTACACCCTAGATCTGATACTCAGGGCTCTATCCCTTCTCACCATGCCAACCCGCCCCAAACACCTGCCCCCCACCGCTTTTCACCCGCCCCATGCGGCACACCAAGCTCCGCGGCCGGTCGAGACCCCCATCCGCCTTGGTCCACTGCGTCGGCACGGCCAAGAAGTGCAGCGAGGGCAGGCTCTTGGCCACGCGTAGGAAAATGCAAAGGCCTTATCGGAGGATTGGTTCATCGAAGGGCAGCGGTTCCCGGCGAGATACCGGGCGGAACTTGGAGGGAAGCGGCCTTGGACGGGGGGCAGCCGGTGAGTGGAAGAGGGTTAGGGTTTAGCGGGGGGAATTTGAAGTGGTTGGCCGAGGTGATTTGGTGGTGTCCCAACTGTTGGTATGCTCAAAAGCCAGCTTACTCACTTACCCCAATCTGGATGTGAGCGTTGATTTTCATGACATATGTAATGAAATGTATTGAAGAAGTTGAGATGCTGCTTTGCATATCCATGTCTGAGTTATATTATTACAATACTGTATATACTGTGAAACCTTGTTCATTTCCTTGAATCTAAAGTTCTTCAGCGGTGCCAACAATGACCCGTCAAAAGTCAAGGCTTAAAACAAAACGCTTCGTTTGTTTCAGCCCTGCGCCCAGCGCCCAGCTTCCCGCCTTTGGCCGGACAAGGACTGATGAAGGTCACACAGCGGCCTCAGGTCGCTTGGGCGCATCGAGCAGTATTAGAAACAATGTTCGCTACTAGGAACAAGTGCATCGCTTCTAGTAACAAGTGCCTTACTAGTAGTAACAAGAAGCTAGTAGGAACAAGTGCATCGCTTCGAGTAACAAGTGCCTTACTAGTAGTA
>CAXAMN010000001.1:2275956-2308365 GCA_963970005.1 Durusdinium trenchii | reverse complement strand
TACAGTGGAAAGGTGAGAACGTGGAAAACCCTTAGAACCAGGGTGTGACACACACACACACCAAAGTGTTGCATCTCGCAGGATTCAGCTGCCCCCACCTCTAGATCCTGTATCTTCATGATAATCTAGACTGTTGAGTAATAAAACATCCCCACATCCAAACGCGGGGGATTTATGAATCATCATTCTACATGCTCCCAGGTTCCTTCTCCATTCCTCGCATGAGACTCGACATGAGATGCGTGGCAATACAGTAGATTTTGAGAACTGGTTACTGAGTTACTGTCCCTAGGGGTCCACTGCCACCTTCGAATCGAAATGAAGGTACGACTGAGCACCTACATAACAGTGTCGAACACATCACCGTACCTGAGAAGGTACGACTGGATCCCCAGTTGCTGTAAGAGCCTTCCAACGCTTCCAATGTCTTAACAGTCAATTGACATTGCATAGTGAATCTCACAGGAGCAATTTAGAGGAAGTCCTAACACAGTCATCTCCGTTGGAGATCTTTCGGGATATGCCATCCAAATACAAACACACATAAGTTATGAGACTGCACACGGCTGCACTCTGCTTCGTGAAACACATTTTGCGCAACTAATGTTTGGTGCAAGAGCTATCAACAACTAAAAGACACGGGTGAAAGGATGTCCGTTTCCAAGACCCCCACAAAAAACACAACAACAGCAACAACAACAACCACAACCACAACCACAACAACATTCTCATAATTTCATACCATATAACTATATACATATAATTAGACTCATTAGACATATAGCTCATGCTAGCTCCAGTACGGCTGGGCCACCCCAAATACAGTTTGTTTACCCGTTGAAGATAGCTTTGGGGCCACTCTGCAAAGCTGAGTGCTCCATTATGTCAGACTCGAACCATCTGAAGCTTGCACGTATACACGTTGAAGAAGTGGGTGGTCTATTCCAACCCATGAGCCGCATCCCTCCCGTGTCTAGGGCAGGTCGCCTCGCAACGCCTCAACCTTTCCGAAGCCCTGGACATTCACCTGCCCCGTCCAAGCCAGGTTTTCTGAAGCCAGGGAACACTATCCAAAGGCTTGAGAGATCTGGTTTTCGTTCGATAATGATCTTTGGATATATTTGGATCCAGCCTTTGGGCTGTGCCATCACATTTGTTGGCAGTTTGCTTTTTGGTGATACCATGTCTTCTCCACCACGCCTTGCACACTTGAAAAAACGCCAAAGCAAATGATTCGAGAGATCTTTGAATCAGGATACCCACAGCGAATGGGAGTGCCATGCAAATACTTCAGAGTGACCTGTAGTTCCAATACCACCTCAATTTCAATAAACACTGTGACTATATCAGTGCACCTGAGCATGGTGATTGTTCGCCCACAATAATCAGCTACCATTCCCCGTCATTAACCCGAGCCCAACAAAAAAAACAGGTTCCTACTTCAGTAAACTGAAACGCTGTTTCCCTTTCGTTCGGGATTGTTAGTCTTCTTCTTTCCATATTTCCTTAATAAGACTTCCCAAAATCAACCGATACCTCAGCTCAGGTACCTCCCTCTCAAAGGACCCTTACCTACCGTCTGTTTTCAACTGTTTTTCCTCTGTCTGAGGCCTTTCTTGTAGCACTTCAACTGAATATGTTTCTCCAAGGTCTCTCGTAATCTCATGGCTTCATGCTTTCGGTTTTTCCAATTTAGAAAGGCTTTGCTGCTTCAACATGATGCAAAGTGCAGAATCTGCAAAGTACATGTCCGCACATTCTGGGAGTGACCCGTTTGGGAATGAACCCCCGTGCTGAGTGGCAAATGAACCCTTCGGAGAGGGGCTGGGGGGCTTACTGATCCAGCCAGTACCCAAACGTAAACACTCCATGTATGGTATTATTCCTATTGTACATAGATCCCTCACACCACCCCAATGTGGTAAACATAAATTATGGAGTGTTGGAGTATGTGATAGTATGTGTCAAATATCCTGCGCATGAACCAATGAACCACTGATGCAACAGCTCTGACCACCTGTGGAGCTTTTGTGGCGATGCGATCCAAGCTGGGTAACCTACGACTCATGAACCACTCAATTGCTCCAAACCATCTTGAATTTATATACCGTCTGCTCAAAACCGCAGCATCTCATACACATGGTTCTTTGGGATGTTTCCAATGAGACTTCTTGGAGAAAACATCGAGATGGTTTCTCCAATTAGACTTCAATGGGACTTCTAGAAGTCAATTGGATTCCAATTAGACACAGCACCCTTCTTTTTAATCCTTTTGAGCAGATTTCAAGTTGATCTCCGTCCCTTTCCAGCGTGGGGTCGGGTGTTCATCTCCGTCCGTTCGCTCGAACCCGATCGAAGCGAACACACGAGGTCCGGTGCTCTCGGACCCGCCTCAAACACTGCCGGACCCTCGGTCGGAAGTTCTGAGGCTGATTGCAGTTGGAAATGACCTGCAAAGAAGAAATCATTCGAAGGATATGATCATTTGATGATCGTTTGCAAACATGTCTTCGGCTAATCTGGTACAGCATGCCAATGTGAGTTTCTTCAGAAATCCCCCATGCCGCAGAGAGTTTCTTCTCTCAAGTATCGAACAGTCAGTGGACCATGTATAATGAGGCATCACCATTCATCATCACTACATCCCACGGACACATAGATGGCGCGAACCAACACAATTGGGCACGCAACTGGGCACGCTTATGCCGCATAAGGCACATGACATAGCCATAGGGCGCAGCCGCGGAAGATGCTGAAACACTTTTCAAGCTGTTTTCTGGTTTTCCTTAAGTCTGTTGCCCAGCATTCTTGGGCCAGGTCGGTGGTTTCCTGGTCCATCTTGGTCCGTGGGGTTCGGTCCGAACTGAGGTGGTAGGTAGATGTAGGTAGTAGGTACAGTAGGTGGTCCTCACGTCTTCCAGATCCGACGTGTTGGATGTTTTTTGGTCTTCTCTCTTCTTCTCCGTCTGCCTTTCCAGTTTCTCCATCTTTCCGTGCTTCCTCTGGTCACCAACAAGGCTTTCACCATTCACTACACTCAGGGTCTACTTCTTGGCACGCGAGGTTCAGCGATGAATGGCCGGTGTCTTGTCTCGTCTCCGTCTTGATCCTCTTCAGGTCCAAACAGGCTCTCCATCGGGGCTTGTTGATCCTTCACAGGCGACCAGGGCGTTTCTTGCCGCGTTTGTTTCGCCCTTCTCCTCCTTTCCTGCCCATTCTCCGCAGATGTATTCTTGTGGTTGCAGGTACAAAGCCGGGTCTCGTTTCACATCTTAACAAGCAAACATCCATTGGTTGAGAGGTCCCCTTATTCAAATACAAGCCTATTTGGCTGTTGTCATTCTGCTTGTCATTGTATGTCACTAGCCAGGCACTGTTGGCATTCTACCCGCAGCAGGTCACGACGGTCATGATACTTAGGGTGGGTTGTAATTATCTCTATATCTACAATATTCATCAATATTCTACAATCTAGCATATATAATCTAGCTATCCCAATGATCGGGTGGAGATGGGTGGAGAACAATGAATCGATCACAAAACAAACGAAGGTTATAGTAATTAGCCCTCCCACCACCTGCTCACCCCCGCATGGCCCAGGTTCATGCCTGAAAAAGAAAAACACTTTTTCCTCAGAGACCTTCGAGCATCTTGCAACAAGACTTAAACCACAATGAAATGAGTGTGACAAACATGTACAAACTATGCATATATAGGGCCTGGAGACTATAATATACATACAAAGTCATACAAGTATCCCTGGCATTTTGAACACCCTCTGCACTACACACCGTACAGATCCGTACAGTGTCTTGTCCATCAGTTGAAATCGCCGCTAGAACAGAATTGACAAGTGTTTTCCTCATTGATTCAAGTGTGTGTGTGTGTGTGTCGAAATTGTATCAGTTCCGACATGCAGAACGCTTGGAAAATCTAGGATTTCAGTTAAATCAGTCCCCAAGCTAGGCCTTCGCCTGCATCAGCTTGGAAATCTAAGATCAGAATCGCGACCACCGTCACCAACGATCCCTGCCGGATGCATCGTCCCGGCGTTGCGTCACCAGGACGAGGCCCGGACGAGCCCTCGAAAAGAAGCCTTGCATGTCCGTTCAGACCTACGTCCTTTTTCAAGCTTTGGAACACGGGGGATGAAAAAACACAAAAATAACGTTGAGCACTTCATTTCTATCATGGGTCTCCCAATCTACAACACCTATATTCTTGATTATTTTTGTATGTGTTTGTTAGTTTAAACAAGTTGGGGTTAATTATATACTTGCGGGCAGTTTACAAGATTTGCACATGGTTTGCAATGCTCTTGTCGCGAGTTTCGTCTCGTTCGCCAGATGGGCCTTCGCCGACTCTTCCAACAAACCTCAAGCCGCAGAAAAACATCAGGACCACATGAAACCATCACATTTACATTAGGCCTTTCTAGTTATATTTATTCTTTTTAACACTCACTTGAAATGCACTTTTGGTATCTTTTGGTGCTATTTACATCGTAGCCGCCGTAAAAAACTACGCAGGGGTCAAATCGATGCTGGGCCAAGGCAGTGGTTCAGATTGGACCATATTTTCTCTCTCTGCCCATCGGTTGAGATGCTGGAGACCTCCTCCTTCAATCTGATCATGGTCCCCGAGCAACCAAATTCATCTCACTGACCGCCGCGACTGCCAATGAGTTTTCGGTTGTTTTGGGACATCTTCTTGAAACAGCGACTGGCCGCTTCACTTTCCCTGGCTCTTGTTTTTTGTTAGGATAATTCTTGCTACTTGTTCGATTTCTGCCATTTCATGCCGTCTTCAGTTCCCAGTTTCGCTGGGTGGCCGCACTCCTCAAAAGTGCATGTGTAGCCGATTTCCGGCCATTGCCCAACTGGCACACCCGACCCAAACATCATGCAAACTTGTGCAAACTGTGGCAAGACCAATACTAAGTGGAAGAGGGCTGTAGTGTATTGTAGTGTTGTTTTCTAAAACATTCTAAAACACACACACACACACATAATCACACATCCAAGACAGCTTGCCTCTGAAAGTCGCAAAAATGGTCAACAACTCGGCCAGCTAGACAGTAGAGACGTCGACTTCGGGATCTGTGTAGGAGGTCTCGTCAAACTCGTCTTGAGATGTGACGACAATGACACCTCAACGGAAACGTCTCGGGTGTTCATGGTCACCGGAAGCGAAGTCTTGGGTTTAGAGTGATAACCGTGTTCTTTTGGTGTTGATTCCCGAAACAAATGAGATGATCGTTAGCAATCCCAGAAAAAGGCATGAATCATCTGGATAAATATGCAGTAATTACACGGATGCGCACGTGACTTTTTGGTAGGGATTCCCTCGTCTTCGAAAGGGCTTATTCCAGCTCTCCCCACCCACTGGTGACTGAACCCTGTCTCCCTCCAAGAGTAATCCTCAAATGCCTTCCGCTGCCTCAGTAAGTACTCAGACCCTTCCGCTTCGAGACCCAAACCTCGTCCCCCGGTTTGGCCGGGTCCGTCCTCCTTAGAAGGACATCGATCGGGCGTGAACACAGAAGAGGCAGGTCGAAGCGGCAGGTCTTTACATCGAAGATCTGAATAATCGTGATGTTTGTTCTTTGAAACACACACAGACACACACGCGCACAGACAGCAAAGCTCCTTCGCCAAGGCACTGCATGCAGAGCAACCCGCTTCCTGGAGATCGGTTCACATGGCTTGGAATCCCGCCCCAACCGATGCGACCGGCCGACCAAGCAGTTTCGGCGTGGCAAAAACCGAGGAGGGGGCCCAGCCTCAGCAATAACTGGTTGACTGGATGGCATGCACAGCCACGCTCCCGGCAAGGGCATCTGAGGCAAGTCGAACGGCACAAAACTCCAGTCTTTGTGAAGGGCATGCAAAACAAGTGAGAGGAGAAAACATGCTTCTCGAATCCTCCCGATGCCAAATTTATATGTGTGAAATTGCTGATGGCATTTCAAGCCACTTGACAGTATGGATGTTTCATATGTTTCATGTGTGGCCATGACGGCCCGAATGTCCCATGTTTCCACCACTAGCGGTGGGCGATCGATCCTGACGCCAATGGCATTGTGAAAAGGGCGCGACTTCGCGTGCCGCCCGACATTTCGTGTTCGAGAACTTCGTGAGTTTCGAGCCTCCACTCGGTCCCCTGCACTTCCGCACCAGTGTCCGAGTGACATTGGTAGCGGAGCTACCACGCTCCGGGTAGCTCCCTGCCGATCTCCGCAACACTACATCATATCCACCTTCAAAGCCCACTTCACCTTCCACGGAAACTGCACCAACAACCTTGTCATCTTCTTCACGCTCAGGAGCAGTGCTTACACCAGAGCTCTTTGACCTTGCTGAGTTCTACCGCACTCGCTCCCACCAGAGCTCTTTGACCCTGACGAGCTCTACAGCACTTGTGGTGACACCTCCTTCAACCTGAAGTATGGCTTCTACCACGACCACGGAAAAGAAGGTCGAGTTCGACAACCACTCGGCCCGGGATAGTTTCATCCCGCTCTTCGATGGCTCCCTAACGGGATACCGCGAATGGCGGAAAAGAATCTTGATCTACTACAGAAAAATGTCCCTGTCAAAACGGCAGGGCGAAGCGATCTTGAACCTGCTGGGCAGCCTCTCAGGAACAGCGTGGAAGTTGTGCGAAGACTTCAACCTGGATAAGGCAGAAGACCCAGAAGCTCTCCAAGAGATCTTGAAGATCTTGGACGGTTCCTTCCAGTATGACGCCAATGTCGAGATGCCTGCCGACTTCTCGTCCTACTTTGAGCATTTGGCTCGCAAGCAAGGTCAGACCTTGTTGAACTATGTGACGGACCACGATGACCGGCTGAAGCAAATCGAGAAGCATGGTGTTCGACTACCGACACAAATCCAAGGGTGGTTCCTCCTGACTAAGGCCGCCCTGACACGTGAGCAAAAGCAGATGATCATGACACAGGCCGCCTCACTTGAACGAGCTAAGATCCAGCAAGCGATGTTTGCCATCCTCGGCCAAGACTACAAAGGTGGCGGTCAGCTCCTCAGAGACCGCTGGAACCGTGCTGGATCCGGCAAGAGCCGTTCATACTTTGCTGGCGATGACTCCGAACCCTTTTTCGAATGGGATGACAACGCCCCGACCTATGAGGAGGAAGATAATGCCTACTACATGGATGATGAAGAGAACTATGATGACCAGTGGTGGGAGTCATTCGATGCCGACGCCGCCTACTACCAGGAGGAACCTGATGAACACGAGCATGAGTTTGACACCGAGGAGTACGATGAGGCATATGCTTCATACGTTGATGCTCGCAAACGCTTCAATGATTTGAAGCTCAGCAGAGGATTCCTTCCTGTGGTGGCTCTCCAGGACTCCGGCCCTTCATCGAGTTCCACCTCCTCGCAAAAGCCTTTCAAAGGCATGGGAAAAGGGAAGAAAGGAAAAGGCAAAGGAAAAGGAAAGAGCAGCACCTATCGCTATGACCGACCTCCTGGAAAGCCTGCAGATCCAAAAGGACGAGCTCGTGCAGCAATGGCTCCAGCATGTATGCGATGTGGTTCAACGTTCCACAAGACAGCTCAATGCGCACAGACGAGCTCTACGCCTAAACCGGCAACTACGACAAGCGGCAAGCGCCAAGCAGTTGAAGGAATGGCCATCATGCAAGACGAAACGACCTTGGTTATGCTCGAGGACTCCTTTGGCCACGAACGCCCCGACTGTGCTATGTTGGATCCTGGCGCTTCATCGTTCTTGATGGGATCAGGTCCCTTGGTCCGCTATGTCAACCACCTCCGGCAATTGGGCTATGACACTGACAAGCTCCAACTGCAGCGTTGCCATCGAGTTTTTCACTTCGGGGGTGACCACCAGAAGGTCAGTTCTTGGGTAGCCAAAGTGCCAGTCTACCTGAATGGACAACATGGACTGATCCAAGGCTTCGTCTTGTCTGGTGAAACTCCTATGTTGGTTGGAAGACCCGTGATTCGCGCCTTGGACATGACCATCGACTTCTCCCAGCAGAAAGTCAAGTTTGGTGACGCTGACTGGCAAGATGCAGTTCTCGGTCGCCACGAGGAGTACCTCCTTGACCTCACGTCCTCGTTTGAGACCGAGCAGCTGACGTGGGAACCCTCCTTCGACCTTCAGCTTGATGAGAAACTGGGCGACCCTGGCTCTATGGAAGACTTCTTGATGGAAGAGCACCTCTACCAAGTTGAAGAACAGATGCCACCAGAGGACACGTCCCCCATGACCACCAAGCACTGGAAGACCTTGATCATGCACACCCAAGCTCAGCTGAAATCGATGAACACCTTGGTTGATGAGGCCATCAGACAAGAACATCAAGCTCCTCCTCGTGTCCTATGGGAAGTCTATACCGGAAGAGCTCGATTGTCGCAGGTGGCTGAAGCAATTGGCATGACCGTCAAAACGTTCGGCTTTGAGACAGGATGGAACTTCGCGCTTCAGTCGCATCAACGCGCCTTCCTGGAACTACAAGATCAAGAGATGCCGGACGAGATCTACCTGTCTCCCAGCTGCGGTCCATGGTCACGCATGCAGAACATCTCTGCAACCTCTGAGCAGAGAAAAGAAGTACTTCGAGGTCTTCGAGAATGGCACCACAGGACCCACCTTCAGTTCTGCAAGCGAGTCTATTTGAAGCAGTTGCACTCAGGACGACATGGACACATTGAGCAGCCAACTTCTGCATTGTCTTGGGACACAGCAGCGCTTCACTCCTTGCCTGGCTATCGAGCACGACATCATCAATGTCAGTATGGTGCTATGTGCATGGATGTTGATGGAGCATGGAAGCCAGCAAGAAAAGACACCACCATTCTCACGACCAAGCGCTCCATTGCAGAAACGATGAACCGGCTATGCTCAGGTGATCATGAACATTGTCGACTTGAAGGCTACATGAAGGGACATGGCACTCATCGAACCTCATTCATGGAGGAGTACCAGCCCGCCTTCGCATCCACACTGGCTACTTCATTGGCCTGTTCAGAGAAGCCTCAACTCTGGGAAGGCTCCTTCGCGGTTCGTGAGCAGTCGCAATACCTGGGCAAGATCGTTGATCTTCACGCAGAAGGCAAGCAGAATGCTCTACGAGTTGTTCAGAAGCTCCACCGAAACCTTGGTCATCCTTCTGCTCAAGCCCTGGTCGATCTCCTTCAAGCCAGAGGCGCGTCGACTGATGTTTTGGCCGTGGCTGAGAACTACCTCTGCAGCTCATGTTTGCGCTACAAGAAACCAAATCAACCTGCACCAGCCAACGTGCAGAAGGCCGACCGCTTCAATCAGTCCATCCAAGCTGATGTCTTCTGGATTCGCACCGACAAGAAGAAGTGGCCGATCATGGCCATCTTGGATAGTGCTACGAAGTACCAGACAGCATGTCAGGTCCAGACCGAGCAGACCCAGGACTACATCCTTTCTCTTGAGCGACATTGGATTGCTCATTTCGGTGTCCCAGAAGAGTTGGTGACTGATGAAGGTCGCGGCTGGCTTAGCAATGAGTTCATGGAGTGGTCTGACAGCCACAGCATCAGCCATAAAGTTGCTCCTGGTGAAGCACACCAACGACTTGGCCAAGTTGAACGAAGGCATGCAGTCTTGAGAAAGGCCATTGAGGTCTACATGCACGACCTGAAGTTGGAAGGAAGAGAAGGCATTCGCCAAGCTTTGACTTACATCTTGCCTCAACTCAATGCTCAGCCCACAGTTGCAGGATTCTCGCCGACTCAATGGGTTCTTGGCTATCAACCTGCTCAACCTGGTCTACTGCAGTCCAGTTCTTGCGCCCTGCACGAACACGAGACCTTCGAGAAGCATTTGCACCAACGCAATGTGGCCAAGACTGCAATCCTCCAGGCGGAAACTGATCGGAAGCTGAGACGAGCTCTCCTCCGACGCTACTCTGGCGTCAATCAACGGTTGCTAGCTGGCCAAAGATGCTTCTACTGGCGAGATGCACAACAACATGAGCTGTGCAAGATTCGATGGCGCGGACCGGCAAAGGTCGTCTGTGTCGAGGAAAAAGACGGCAGCCCTCATGTGTATTGGTTGGCTCACAAGACACAACTCATTCGAGCTGCACCACATCACGTTCGACCAGACTTCACTGCCATCGAAGAGACCGCTGTCGAGAACTTGAAAGATGCTGCATCTACACTTCAGTCACTGAAGTCAAGAGGCGTGACCAGGTTTCTCGATCTGAGCAGGGCCAACAAGCAAGACTTGCTAGATGTTGAAGAACATGAAGAAGAGATGTCTCCGGATGAAGGCCCAGATCAGAAACGTCGCCGACTCGACGCAGCAATCGATGACTCCCTGGAGGACTACACTCCCTCAGAGCCAGCGGAACCTACGGATGAAGTTGACACTCCGGGAAATCCATCTTTCCCAGCCGCTGCTCCTGCTGCCTCCACGGCTCCTGAACCTCCAGAACATCCAGCAGTACCAGAACACCTTTTACCGGCTGTTCCTGAACACCTGGATGAGATGTCCGATCAGCCGGAACCTTCGATTGAGCCTGAGCCTCCAAGTGTTCCTGCAACTCCGATGAACCTTGACCCGGTGACGTTAGAGGCCTACAGGACTCCAGTTGCCCCTGAGACCTTCGAACAGCAACGACTTCGACTTGACAAGCAGGAAACCCTGTCCTTTGGTCCAAGACGACCACGGCATCATGAGCAACCAAGCCCTTACGCAAGGCCTCCTCACGAAACTGGTGAAATGGTGTTTGAAGTCCAGGACATTGACACGGCCAACCTTCCTCATGGCTGGACCTTTAACAAGAACAACAACTCCCTGGAGCTCAAACAAAAGTTAGCTGACTTCTGGGAAGTCAAGGGTGGATGCCTTATTCGCCATCACGTACGACCACGGTCAAAGAAATTTCTTCCAGGCGATCAGGCTGATCTTCCAGTGCCCTTGGAGAAACTTGATGATGTCAGAGTCACCATCTTTCGTGAGCCAGGACAAGAACCTTCGGCGACCACCGACCACTTCAAGACGGAGAACGTGTTCAAGAGACACTCCAAAGAAGCCGCCAAAGGTTTACCTCCAAAGTGGGTTGGATGCACGATCTTTCAGATCAATGCCGTGACTCGCATGGAACTTGGAATGACTGCAACCTTGTCCTCTAGCTCTCCCACATCCGTGAAGCCCATCCGAAAGGCCGCTCAGCACATGAAGAACCAGCAGCTCCGACACATCAAGAAAGAGAAAAGCAAGTCGGAAATCAAAGAAAAGAACCTCACACAAGCAGAACAACAGCTGTTCTTCGAGGCCAAGTGCAAAGAGCTTCGTAGCTTCTTCGAATGTGGCGTCTGGGAATTCACTACCTCAGACAAGGCTGAAGCAGATCGAACCCTGTCCAGCCGAATGCTGCTGAAATGGGCGAAGAATCCTGATGGCACTCCCAGGGCTAAGGCCCGATTGGTTGTTCGTGGTTACAATGATGCCGATGCCTTAGCTGGCAATTTGGACACCCAATCGCCTACGGCATCCAGATTGGCTCGCAACCTGCTACTCTCCATCTCTGCCATGTTGAGATGGAGTGGATGGTCCGCCGACGTGGCCACAGCATTTCTTCAAGGACTACCTCAACAGAGGCAGCTGTGGCTCCGACTTCCAAATGATTGCCTCCACATCCTTGGTTGCGGTCCTGAAACCCGCATGGCTTTGATCAAGCCCGTCTACGGACAGTTGGACGCCCCTCGTCGTTGGTGGCAAGAAGCCACGAGAAGGCTGACACAGGAAGGGTGGACACCACATGACCTTGATCCATGTCTTTTTGTACTTCATCATCATCATGAAGATGGCTCCTCTGTTCCTTGTGGCCTGATAGCACTTCACGTGGACGACATGCTTGGAGCTGGTGACCGCGGCTGTGCCACCTACATTGCAGCTGAACGACGCCTGAAGGAAGTTTTTGAGTTTAGAAGTTGGCAAGAAGATCATGAATCCATGGAGTATTGCGGTGTGATCCACAACCGAAAAGACTTCACCTGGAACCTGTCACAAAGCCACTTCTTGCACAAAGTGAAACCTGTGACTGTTCATCGAGGACGTGGCCCTGAAGATCCGATGAATGAACATGATCGAGGACAGCTACGAGCCCTCCTCGGAAGTTTGCAATGGCCCTCAGTCCAGTCACAACCTCATCTACAGGCTAGCTGCAGTTTGATCAGTGGACAACAGCGCACTGGTAAGCTTCGTGCAATCATGGAAGCAAATGCCCTTCTCAAGTTCGCCAAGGAACAAGCAGATGTGACCCTGAAGTATGAACCATTTGAATCTGTCAGCAACCACTCCGACCTCTCTAAGATCCGCCTGGTGGTGATGTTTGGATGCCTCTCATGCAGCCCGGGAGGACTACACCTCTCAAGGAGGACACCTGGCGATCCTGGTCCCTGAAGAGGTCTTTGAAAAGGAGACCCCATACCATGTGGTTGATTGGCGCAGCTACAAACTGCCCCGAGTCGCACGTTCCAGTTTGAGTGCAGAGGCTCAAGCAGCTGGTGGCGCCAGTGACAGTGCCGAATACATCTGCAGGTTCTGGTCAATCATTTTTGACCCAAAGCCCAAGCCTCGTGAGCGACTACAAGAAGGTTCAGCCCTACGACCTACCTTGGTCACCGACGCAAAAGCTCTCTACGATGCATGGCATAAGGAGACCACCACCTCCGCAAGTTCTTCAGTGGACAAGCGCACCTACCTCGAGATCAAGGTGGCTAAGCAGCAGACAACTGACCTCGAAGGTTGTCTGAAATGGGTCAGCAGCGAAAGACAATTCGCTGATGGTTTGACAAAGAGCTCTACAAGAAGCCTGCTGGCTGATCGCTTGAGGCGACACCGCATCAAGCTGGCCTGGGATCCTCAGTACACCTCGGCCAAGAAAAAGAGCAAACAAGAACGCGAAGAAAGTCGGCAAGAGTTCGCTGACGCAAAAGTGAAGAAGAAGACCAACACGAAACAGCACAAACCACAACAACACCACCTCAACTCCACCGAACACCTTGAAAGTGTGCAGGAAGAGTCGAGCTTCGAGGATGAGGATGTCTTGCAGGATGAAGCCGCCGACACTGGACCTACATCATGGCCGAGTTCCAAGTCCTTGAGAACCCCTATGGCAATGATGATCTACTTCACACAGATCAAGGCTGTTACGGCAGAGTCCACAGGTGACTTCACGCAGTTGAAGCCAGACGATCTTTGTTTGGCTGGCGATGAGCCTGCTGAGGAATGGTCCATTTTGACCTATTTGTTCCTCTTCATCCTCTTCACCACCCTCGTTGTGAGCTACCTGACCTACAAGCTGGGCAGATTTCATGAGCACCGCCGACAGGTGAACGACCTGAAGGTCAAGTTGAGGGTGGCCCAAGCTCGAAATGAACGACACTTCGACAGTGCGTTGGATGACCAATGCCTGTTCTTCGACCGCCGCATCTCCCAGCTGGAAAACGATTTGGTGAAGGCTGCTGAGGCCAATGCGGAAACCCGCCGGCATCACAACGAGATGATGGAACAATGGCGCCTAGAACAGCAAGAAGCCGAAGAAGTCGACCATTCCTTTCGACAATGTCAGGCTTTGCTGTCGCGCTGCTACCGGGAACTCCTGGACCATTTTGATGAAGACTGCCCTCTCACCACGGGCACCCATGTGACGCCCTTCGGTCACACCTTCCACGTCCGAGCTGATTGCCACGGCCTGAAGCAGGCTCACAGAGTTGATCGACGTCCTTGTTGCGCTTTTTGCAACCCTACTCCTCAGACTCCTCACCGAGTCAATGGCTTGAGCGGCACCACCCTCCAGGAAGACATGATATCCTGGAGGCGCGACTATGGCAACCTGTCATACGAGGAGTGGATGATCGACTGAGAGTACAGCTGATGAGTTTTTTTTTGTCTCAAGCACCTTTTACCGGTGTGAAATTGCTGATGGCATTTCAAGCCACTTGACAGTATGGATGTTTCATATGTTTCATGTGTGGCCATGACGGCCCGAATGTCCCATGTTTCCACCACTAGCGGTGGGCGATCGATCCTGACGCCAATGGCATTGTGAAAAGGGCGCGACTTCGCGTGCCGCCCGACATTTCGTGTTCGAGAACTTCGTGAGTTTCGAGCCTCCACTCGGTCCCCTGCACTTCCGCACCAGTGTCCGAGTGACAATATGGTTTATGACTGCCAATTTTGGAATGCCCGCTTGACCTTAGTTAATTGCAAGTCGCACCTACGGTCGTGTGTTCGCTCTGCTCAGGTGCAAACGGTGCAAATTCTTGGCTTTGGTGTTCAAACCAAAATAACACGGAGTCCCACGAACGCAGGAGACATGTCTCCTAAACCACCACGGGCAGATCAATCCTTGACAATATACTCTCAAACCATGTCCCCGTCTTGCAGCACCACCTCTTCCCCCTTCAGGTGGTCTCAGATGACCCGCCTTCGCATGAAAGAACTCTTCTGACGGAGCCTGTGTCACGTCTGCTTTTGGGGCAAAACAAACTCGGGCAGCATAGCCCAGTAGAAAAAGGTACACAATCATACACCGTTAAATTGCAACTGACCATGACTGGTTTGGCCAAAGGACCAGCATATAGTTATCCGGTCTAAACGGATTTCAACTTTCATATGTTTTCACTGTTTCTATCTCGTCCTGAACAGGCATTTCAGCATCGGACTCCTTGTATGTGTTGCTTAAAATTTGCACAACTGGGGGATGGTCAAACTGTTTCCTGCGTTCGCGTAGCAAAGAACACGACGTTTTACTCGAAGAACTTCACCTGTGACCAAGTTGGCTCGGCAGCCCAGACCGCTGTCTGATGTCTGGAGAACCACAGGGCGAGGAGGGACCTCCAAAGGGGGCGGTCTTATGTTGCAAATCTATGCTACCAGCCGTGGTTGCCTCAATTGATAAGACCATTTGGTGCTTATGGGACTCGAAAAGGAGACCAAACTGCGGAGGGACTGCAAGTATTTGTTCTGGATCATGTCCCCCTTTCACCGTCAAGAACTGTGAAAAAAAACAAAATTGAAAACAAATCATCATAAATCAACATGTTGATACTCCAGGTTTGTGGGTAGACTAAAATCACCCAGAGCGGGCGAACACTCCAAAGTTGTTGTTTTTTGCATCCTCGCGATTGATTTTATCCAGAAACAAATCGCCTCTCGGATGCACACGGTTCCAGAGCGCTGTCCATGGCCAGCACCCAAAACCAGGGCACCAAAGGAGGTCAACGCCTACACCGGGCGGGGGGGCGTTCCATCTCAACAGCTGTCCAGGAACTGAAAACTACATGGAACTCTAATATATTAATGTATACTGGGGGACCCCCCACCAATGGGCTGTGGTCGATTTTCCTTTGCCCAGAAGGGTCTAGGCCGGGACCTCCCGAGGCCCTATTGTAATCCCTTCCACCTATTGAAAGTCACGCCTCCCCCTCGAATAAAAAAATCCGGCTTCGTTTTTGTTCATAGGGGGTCCCCAAAGTGGGAGGCATCAAATATAGAATCCATTTAGGAACCAGGGTTTCAGCCAGTAGGAGTCAGCTAAGGCAAACGAGGTTGGCAGCGAGGAACCGACAAGTCGCTTATAGGTTGGCGGCGAGGTGGCGATTCTTCGATCTTCTTCGCAAAAGGTAGTGGCTGTCCAAACTACTGTAGCAACTGTCACCGCTGCGCCTCGGTGGAAAGTGCGTTTTTTCTGCGTAACTGCCTCCGTGCCATGTTTGTGGGTATCGCTCAACATGCGTGTGTGTCCTTTGAGGCGTCGCTTCGTTGGTGTGCGGGATGATTGGTGGCGATTCTAGTGGGTGGGCAGACTCCAGCAAAATGACCGATGTTTGTAGCTTACTAGTAGTTTAAGAAGGCGGTTAAATAGAGACCAAACACATTAAGACAAAAAATCCTGGGTCTCCGAGATGCGATTGCTTTTTACTGTGTATGTTTTTCACCAAACAGTTTACTGTTGGGGTTCTATCTTAGAGAAAAAGAGCTGGCCACACTCACTGGCCGCGCCCCTGAACTCTGTGGCTGGGCTCTGTGGCCCGGCTGTGTCCGGGTCTTGTCCTCCTCTTGTCCTTGTCTTGGCCGCGCCCCTGAACTCTGTGTCCAGGTCTTGTCCTCCTCTTGAGCTCCTCTTTGTCCTCCGCGCCCATGAACACTGTGGCTGGGCTCTGTGGCCGGCTCTGTGTCCGGGTCTTGTCCTAGGACACCTCGCGCCCCTGAACTCTGTGGCCGGCTCTGTGTCCGGGTCTTGTCCCCATCTTGTTCCCAAACAGTTTCCTGTTGGGGTTCCACCTTAGAAAAAAATAGCTGGCCACACTGACTGGCCGCGCCCCTGAACTCTGTGGCCGGGCTCTGTGGCCGCGCTCTGTGGCCGGGCTCTGTGGCCGGGTCTTGCCCTCCTCTTGTCCTTCTCTTGTCCTCTGGCCGCGCTGACCAGCCCTGGACACACTGACTGGCCGCGCCCCTGAACTCTGTGACCGGGCTCTGTGACCGGGTCTTGTCCTCCTGTTCTCTTGTCTTCTCTTATGGCCGAACAATTAGCGATGTCGATGCCGACAAAAGTCATTGATAAAGCAATTTGCTCTTGGGGGAGGAGGTAGGGCGTACCAAGAAATCGTTTTTGACTAATAGTGGTCCCAACGAATCGTATTGAAACTGTTTGTGGTCTATGCTGGTATAATTGGGGCACTCGGGATTAATTTGCACCCATATGGAAGTCTGAATACCACAGAGTTCTGCTGTGCGTTCTTGGAGCCAACAAGCCTTTCCTCACCAAGCGTCCGAGAACATATTAGCACATGATGGCCATTGTCCATCGGTTCTTTCATAGTTCTTCAGCTGAGTGCTGCTGTAAGTGCAAGACCTACAGTACGTAATGAGTAATTTGAGCATCACGAGTTCAACAAACGAATCGTCTTCAGCACACGTGAAAAACAGAAAAAGCAGAGTGCTCAAACCAAAGCTGAGTAGTAACAAGTGCATCACGTTTAGTAACAACTGCAGGTGCATCACTAACTACTATAGTATCAAGGGCATTACTAGTAGCAAATAGCTACTAGTAGCTTCTTGCTACTACTTCGCCGGGTGCCCGGCATCCACACTCGCGCGACCGCGGGCAGCGCCTCACATTGAGCCTTGTAGAGCATCAATGCTGGACCTGCCTGCACAACCGAGTCAACGGAGTGACCGTCAAACCGCGGGTGAAAGCCGCATGGACCGCAACACGTGACCGCCGCGAAACCTGGACCCGAGACCTGCATCCGCCTGGCGATGACATGAGATCATGATACATCATGATATCACTGCAGCCTGCATTCGCTGATGGGTGGAATAGATATATTTAGAGGACACACTTCAAGTAGATACTAACAAAACCTTTCAGCTTTACCATGTCCAGAGATGCTCAGAAGCTGGATGTTCAAACTGAATCATTCTGGCATTAATTTGCAACAATTCTTGATGTCAACTCCAAGGTCCTCCCAAGCCTCTAAGCCTATGGGCAAGCGAACCTCAGCAAAGAACATCCCCTGGTGACGTTCTGGCGTTTGGACGTGCAAAGGCACTTTTCCATTCTGTGCGTTGGGAGACATGTTGAGATTGAAATCTTCAACTGTATAATGGCATGGGTTGTCTTGCATTCTTTCTCCTTGTTGTCTTGCAGTGCCCACTGCATAAGATCAAATGGTCGAAACAAATACCACGCGTTCGATCATGTAACTCCTTCCCGAAGTCCCGACGGCATCTTCTTTCACAAACTCGTGAGGCCAATTTACTTTTCCTAGTAGCGTCCTCTTGTTACTGGTAGTAAGGCAAGGAGCGACCCTAGTAGCCTCCTTTCTCCGTTCGTAGCGATGTCCTTTGTTCTTAGATGTTCTTAGTAGCTCCTTGACTCCTTGTTCCTATTGTCAGGTTCTTCCAAGCATGTGGTGTGGAAAGTGTGTGTTCTACCAGAGCCTAAGCATAGGATCCAAGCCAAAGCTCGCACCAAGCCAAAGTGGCCAAAGCTCGTACTCGTACTCAGCCACTTACTTGCAGCCATGAGAACGATACTCTAATGCTTAAGGCACAATTCCCATGAACACTTGATCCCCATTTCTTGGCTCACTGAAGTGCAAAAGACATGAAATCAACTTTCCTGCTCCACATGGGAGATGGGGGGCCGCCAACCAATCACCTGCGGTCATTGATCTGAAGCCTCACGACGCACCGTCCAGGACGTCGCACCCGCTCCCGCAGATTCTGCCCGGTAAAAGCATCCTGAGAGGTCGCGAGCGCAGGTGGTCCTACCTCAGGAGGTTCCAAACACTCCAGGGGACTGACGTAGGGCTACCCCAACAAAAAAAAAAACACCCCAACTGATCGGTAAATATGCCCATGTGCCGGGAGAATATATCCATGTGCGTATCCGGTTTGCAGGCAACCAGCGAAGGGTAGGCCTCAATCTTGGTAATTACCCCAAGGCACTTGTAATTCACGCTTCCAGTATGCATCCGTTTGTGGGCACGCACACAAACACAAAGCTGCAAAAGTCAAACACTGTGCATTTCTGAAAGGCAAGCACAAGGAAGGCAAACCCTTAGCACACCATTACGACTACAACAACAGTGCGATTAACAAACTCCATGGCCAACGGCAGAAGAAGCTGCAGCTCCTACAACACCAACCACAACGAAGCCACCCATCCAAGAAACGTGCACAGAGTGCCAAACCATGATGTATGACCTAGCAATCCTCTATCAATCAAAGTAGACTTTTTGGAACAAACCAGTTCGTGCGGCTGCAACAATATTATATGACACTCAATCACAGACCTCACTCCACTTACAAGGCCCTGAGTTTAAGACATAAAGTGCTGAGCATGTACGGCACCATGATCACGAAATGCCAGCTGTGTTTTCCATCCGTGTCTATCAGCAAGTTTCCAAGCAAGTATCAGTATAGTGTATCCATTAATGATGGTTACATGGCCCCTAGCTACAAACTCGAGGCATATATCAATGCATATCAGCATATATAATATATATATATATATCAGCTATCTAGCCTCTGTTTTGCAACTTGGACCACCAAAGGCAAACTTCGACTCTGTGAAAAGGCTAAGGCAGCCAAAAGACCCTAACATCGCCACTTGTCTCTTCTGTGAGATGTTGGTTTAGGGTCGCCAAGGATTTTGGATCGGAAAACATACTCAAAGGTTGTATTTGCTGCTACTTATTGGCAACATACCGAGGTTATCCTAGAAGGTCCTGTACAGCAATCCTTCTTCACGCCCAACCCAAAGGATCATTCGACATCCACACCTGGCTAGGTGATTCATACACTCCACTTCAATCACTCAATGAAGTGGAATTTGAAGTGGATCGCATGGACAGTATGGGAAAAAGAAAACATCGTTCTGCTTACAAGAAAAATATGAAATTCCACTCCCAGGACCCCACTCTATGGGATGTCTATAAATAACTAGTCTCTTGAAATAGATGCTTTTCGGGTTGTCCAAAAACATCCAAAAACCACTTGTTGTTGGACTTGCACTTGAAGCCAACCTAAAATTTCAACGAAACCATGTGAGGCTGCTCATCCCGCTTTCCTCCCGTCCGGTCAGATCGACTGAGCCAACTCCGTCGCTCGCTCGCCGCTCGCTCGCCGAGCGCCCGCACGGTCTGTCGAAACACGCGCCAGCGCGGGGTCCAGCGCAAAGACCAGCGCACCTTGGAGGCCGGTCCGGTGGACAAAACGTGAGGCAAATGGGGCCAACCGGACCTCACCTCGGCGTGGACAGTGCCAACGGCCAACGGCGGTTTCGAGGGTGAGGTGCTACAACAACGGCCATGAGTCACAGAAGGTGCTACAACATGCCAGGTCTCATCTATATTCTATATATGTCCAAGCGACGTGTTTTTCCCGACCATGTCCTTGTCTGTCACCACAAAAATAAGGTTGGGCTCTCTGCGTTGACAGTCAGTTGTTTCCTACAGCGTTGCCAACCGAGTCCCCCTCTGCATGACCTCCCTAGTGTCGAGCAGATGATGCAAATGCTGCATCAACCGCAGATCGTTTAACACATGGGCCCTGGGAATTCTGCCGTGGTTTGGACCATGTTCCTCTCCAACACAGTGGTTTTAGGGCTCCGTGTGGTATGTGCAGGGGAGTAGTCCCTGATTGTCCCTCCATCTGTTTCGAGTTCATCCCAACTAAACCATCCAGTGCCAAAATTCAGTTGAGGAGCTGCTTTGGACTTCTTCCGGCGTTTTCCTTTTGGCCACGACGCCCGTCGATGGCTAGCCAGCTCCTCAGCCAGAAGGGTTCGGATATGCACCGCAAGAATAATAACAGTAGACTTGATTCATGGTAATGGTCAAACCGTCACGGAAAAACATGTACACAAGATGGACTTACTGCAATGCTCCCTAATTATGGATAGACCCTGTACCCCCCACACATCCTACCATATGAGTCGTTAGAACTGATTGAAATTAGACGTGCACTTATAAATGAGTTATTAGTTCTAAAAAAGGGGTTGCAAGTTAATTCAATTGTAGAAGTAACTTGTCATGCAAATCACAAGTAGACGAAGATTCAATCTACTTACTTATATATAATCATTTGAACTTTGAGGTTGTTTGGATTCACACAAGAACTGATGTTGAACATTGGTTGAACTTGGCAACTAGCCAAACACGTTATGTTTATAGGACATAGTGTTCAGGGTTTAAGGAACATCAAATATATTGGCAAATTGGGAAGATAAGAAATCGTCAGTCAGTCAAGGACCCAACTGTTTGACTATATTATATACTAAATACTAGAAGATACTAGTAGTATGTATTTGTCAGCCTGACAATTTTGAATGTACACGCTCCAATGTAAAATTAAGCTGCACTTCATTAATTTTGATATTTAAAGTTCTGGCTCAAACAAGCGCAGTAGTTTGTTGGCTTTCGGGGACAGTAGTTCCTTTAAGCTAGCAATACAGTGGCAAATTGACGAACAAAAAGAAACTGCTCAGTAGACAAAGCATCTGCACACACTTCGGATTGATGCTTTTTTCCAACATCCCTTTTCCAAACTAATACTCATGTATTAAAGCAAATTCAACTCGTATACATCTTCAACCCAGCAGCAAATAGAATCAAATAGAATATGTACTGCCGCATATTTACTGGACATCTTCTCCCCAGGTGGTTCAATCAACACAATGGTCGGCTGGGGCATCGGACCAAAACCGCATGGTTCAGGGGCTGCCTGGTCGCAAGGAGCTGGCTCTCAGGATGGGAAAACCAAACATGGGAGGTGGGACTGCTTTCCACACATGGCATTGTTCAAAAAAACATCAATTTCCGTGATGGAGTTGTGATGAAGACTTTCGGCCGACGCCGACTTTTAGGCTTGGTCTCAGCTATCTCTGCCATCATGCTAGGTTCAGTGGCAGTGCCGCGCGTGGACCCCGATCTTCACTCCCAAGAGCAGAATGAAACATGGGACATGATCACTATCCTCGCATCCCAAAACAGACCACCCCACACCACCCCACAACAGCCAAGCCAATCACCCATACCTTTGGACCTTTTGGTATTCATACAGTGTCATATATATATATATATATACTCGGGGAATCTCTGGGGGTCACCATTCACCCGAAGCTCCGAACTCGTGACCCCTGTGCTGGGTGGTCCCAAAAGAGCCAAAGCGGCCCCATGGTTGCGGTGACCAGAAGTCGGGTCCGAACCACCGTGGCGATCGGAGAGAGAGTATGGAGGCGCTAGAAGCGCCGCGCCCCGGCTGCGCAAGCCCCAATGCTGTGGATCGAAAACCAGGACATTGACGTCGGTTTTAAGAACCGAACATGAACCGAAGAGACTGCCATGCTCATGGTCAATCTATAAACATCTACCGGGATATTTGGTGGCTGCAGGTTTTGACTCACAGCCATCTGCCTATTCAGGACAAACAGTTCATGTTGCTTTCTTTCACAGCCGCGCGATCAAACAAACTGGTAAAGCGTAGTACCTACAAATTCTTCGAGATACCAACTAAATCTGGTGCAAAAACATGTTGCTACTCAAAGACATCGGAAAACCCGGCTGCAAACTTAGGACCCGACCCGACTGCGATGACGGTCATGACCGCGGGCCCTCAGCTGGGACATGGCCTTCTCCAGGCCATAAATTGAGCCGCCCACCAATCCGAAGGCAAAAATAAACTTGAATATCTCAGACTCTGTGACACTCCGACGATCGGACACGTGAAACACCTTCTTAAAGCACGTGGAACCACCTTCTTTGTACGTGGCTCGTCGCACTCTTCTAGGAGCCTCTTGTTTGACATGATCCTAGGCCACTCTTGCGGGACACTCTTGCTTCACACTCCGCTAAGACACTCTTGCTAGGATACTCTCTGGTGGGACAACACTCTTGTGCGGCACTCGTCTAGGATATTCTTGCGGTTACCAGCATACACACAGTTTCTTGATAGCATGATAGCAGTCTACGAGTACAAGTGAACATCTATATAGGTCTATTCAAAAACAAACACATGGCAGATCACGGCAGCAATACCTCAACAACCCACGAACCCGCTCTGGAAACTGGATTTTCAAGGATCGCTTGGTGGACATGGGACCCTGAAACGCTAGCGTTTCACCATGTTTCACCGGTTTTGGACGAACCGGACTTGGAAGGGAGGCAGTCTCATGTTCCTGCACAAGACCCGGAAGGTATTCCCGCAGTCCGTGTGCCGCTTTTCGTCCGTACACCCAATGGTCCAAGAAAGGACTTTTTGTGGAAAAGGTCCGAGTTGCTCCATCGTGGCAGGCGATGTGCTTCATATGTTTGATGAACAGGATCTCAGGATCCGAAGATCGGGTCCGCGGCACCGATGATGGGTGCATGTCATCAGCATGTCATTCACCGCCGGATGGGTGCAAACGGTGGAGTGGTGAGACGGTGTGTTGGACGACCGCACCAGTCTTCCTTTGGGGCTGCCATGTTGCTGGACGACGTGTCCTGAGTGACGACCGCGCCGGTCTGCTTTTTTGGTTTGCGCCTTGTTTGAGCCCTGTTTGTCCTGCCTTTATCGGCACCTGGTACTTGCACTCTTCAGCGCTTTTGCATTTTTGCACAGCGCCTTTGGGTACGTGCTTGTCTTTTCTACGCTGTCATCGTATGTCATCGTGTACAGGTGAAACTTGTGGGTTCCTCTCTGTGTACAGTGGGTGTTGCAGGTCTTTGCTCTGTGAAAGGGCTGTCCCGGGCGACCCATTCTCTGCTTGGCTAGATTAGATATTAGCTTACTCGGGAAGGGAGTTCGCAAATGGTGTGTTTGCTACGTGTTGGTCCACCTTTGCGGGTGTCGCCGTGGAGTACAGTCTGGCTGCGGCACCAGCCACGTCGACCGCCCCTGAGAGCCCGTGCGGGACGAACCAACTCCTCCCGCATGGCGAGTAGACGGCGTCCGTTTGAGCGCAGCGCTGCGGTGATGGCTGCGTTTCAAGCCAAAAAAGGAAGCCGCGAAATCCAAAGTAGTGAATGGTCCTCTCTCTGTGTCAATTAGCCCGTGCTATTCAGCATGATGTTTGTTGCAAGCGAGTGCACGTTTTGTTGTGGATGAGACCCGTATGGTGTGTAATTTAGTGTTTACATCGGTGTATGAGATCTTCTGGACCTCGTTCCATGTGTCATATGGTTGCACAGTGTGCATCCTCATTTGGGTGTGTATGTTAATGGGAGACCCCTTTCTCGCCCCTGGCTGGGTAGGCGCCAGCCTATTTCCCGGTTCCCAAACTCAGGGGAGAGAAGAACGCCTGGGAGGTCTCCCTGTTTTAATACAGATCTCATTTATAGTTCACCAACGTCTTTTAAGTCAGCCAAACGCCCATTTCGATGACGCTGAATTCATCACTTTTGTGCTGAAACGTTCCGCACTCTCGCAATTGCTGTCTGGCACTCATGCAAATATGCAAGACAATGGTTTTGTAAGTACCAATCACACCAGTGAAAGAGAACAGAATCAAACACATGGGTCATTATAGAGTGTCCCTGACATCTTTTGAATACTGTTGGCTTGAATGAGAAAGCAAGCCCCTGTTCAGTTCTCAGGGTACATGGGGGCCATAATCCGCAGAAAATGAGACAATGAGACAAGGTGTTCCAGTGCTCAAATACCACCATTGTAAGAGTGCAAGAGTAAACTTCATGCCCAACCAGCAGCGACTGCTGTGACTGCCATTGGCCGCACGCCCGGGCTGTCTGCTCGGTCTGCTCTTCAAACACATAAAAAGGCTTCGCCTGAACATGTGGCGCAGCATGGCACAGCAACACGGCTGTATAGCCAACAAAGGCCTTTTGGAAGTGCCAACTCCCGCCCAAAGGTGTTATTTCCATACATGATCAAACACACATGTCCCTATTAGTGTGGCCCAATCTTTTTCCTGCAGTACCAACCGGCTTTCATAAGCCTTCTGGCCCGTTTTGGAACAACTTCTTGGGCCAATTTGTTCATGCAACAGTAACCGCCCCTCTTCCCGTTCTTCAATCCCTTGAATTTCACCAATCTCTCGTCCTGTGCCCTTGTCTTCTCAAACCTTGCAATTCGTGCACCTCAAGAATTGATCTTATAAGTCTTGTACCTTCCAATTCCTCCATGACTAAGCACAATCACCAAGAATCCCAAACCGACACCCAGAAATTCATTCTGTCCTCTTGAACATATATATAATATGTATGTATATAAATAATGTTAGTTATAATCATACACTGTATCTCTATATATATAGAGTTTCAACTCACAAAAAGTTTCACCCCCAAAAATCTATTCCCAGCCCCCTCAAATGAATCTGGTCCAACCCTCCAGATTTAAACACGTGCACATTCCTTTGCTGGAAACTCCTTGACTCGAAGGGACGCTGAGATTTCCTCAAGTCCTTTACATTGTTTGGGAGTGGTGCGAGATTCGGTGCCCCGACCTGCCAACCGTCTGGGGGGTTGGGAAGTGGGGACCGCGCTGGCGGAAGTGGTCTTGGTTATGTTATTTATATCACTGTTTTGTGTGGTAGCTTCGCGCTCTAGAAGGTCCCCTGAAGGGATTTGACTTCGACTTCCCCCCATATGCCGTGTCCTTTCCTAATTATTGCTTTTCCTGTTCATCTTCCTATTCCGCTTCTTTTCTTTGCCTCTTGCTCTTGTGCTCCCCTTTCCTGTTTCTCGTCTGCAGGGGACCGCCTGCCATGTTGATCCGGATTTGCAGGGAAGTTCCGCCGGGTCAAAAAATGACTGCTTTGGCACAGATTATATAATCATGGTTGACCAGTGGTTTTCATGTTCGTTCTGTGTGCTGTGATTCACTTCCGCTTTCTTCCACTTATTTACTTGCATTTCCATCATGTCCTTTGACTTATGTCATTTGCCTTGCATATCTTTCATTTCTTTGTCATGTCATTTCCGTTCATATATGCGTTCATTCCTGTTCCTTGTTCCTTCTCCTCTTCCTACTACAATTCCTGGAATAATCATGGAAGTGGAGTGAAAACCACCGTCTTCGGACAGTGGGCCATCCGAGTCTTCAGATACCTACGGATATACATATATTAAACCTACCTGGGAGGTCGGGGCTTCAGCTTTTGACCATCTTCCCATCTTCCCCGTCATCGTAGTGGCCCCACCTTCGGACTTGGAGTCGCTCGAGTCGTCGCTCGCCTGGGGGCGGAAGGCCCGGATGACACGCACCCAACGAGTCGTCACTCTTGGGAGACTCATTCCATGTTGGTGACATACTGCTTTTTTGGACCACTAGAAAACATTTCGGGATTTATGTTGGCAACGAACAGATCCTATTATAAAGTTTCCTACAATTACAATCGCAAAATGCCGGTGATCAGTGATAAGCATATAGTATTATATATATTATATAATATATATATAATATTTGTATCCCAAAGCATGTGGTCGAAACATGTCGAAACAGTTGATTTGGCTGTGGGTCAAAACCGGGACACCACTGGTTGACCACAACAAATAAGAACCGAATAGACTGCCATGGACCATTCTCATGGTTTCACAGGGTGAAACGGGCTCACAGTCCTAGTAACAAGAAGCTACTAGGAACAAGGTGCATCGCTACTAGTAGCAAGGCGCCTTACTACTAGTAACAAGAAGCTACTAGGTTGGAGGCCATCGCTATTTGGCTGGAGGCCATCGCTACTAGCAACAAGTGTCTACTAGTAACAAGAAACTACTATACAGTCCTTTGCACGGCAGATTGGAGCAAACTTTCCAATCGTCTCACCACTTCCGGCATCGCACGTTCCCTCTCACCTGCACTTCCGTTGGCTCGCGCTTGGACTGGCAGGGCGGTCTTATCGGACGCGAGACCGCGCCCGGGGCGTTCCCAGCTGTGCATTCCGCAGTGGGCAATGAGGGCAATGGTTTCAGAGTACATGGCACAATCACCACAAGGTCAATTGTATGGACCCCATCTAAAAGACCTCTTGGGGTGCCAGTGCCGTCTACTCTGAAACCAGTGCAACCCAAATGAATGCCCCAAAGACTTTGCTTGCGGAGCATCCACCGGGTAGACTTGATGCTTTGAGCGATCTGAGTGCTTGGCGTAAGGGATTCTCCTCTTTGAGATCAAATCATGTTTGGCACAATCTAGTTTGCTTCACTTTGCGACGAAGGGGGCCAACTCATTGCAAGAGCCGGAAGTGGTCAAAAACAACTACCGTCATGCTCTGTGAGGGCTTTGAGGGGGAGACAACGCCTGCAGTGTTCCCACAAGACAAACTAGCAGCCTTGTACATATGTCACGTCATATTACGGCAATGCAGTTATGGCAAGCCCTCGACCACTGAGGCATGAAGCTGTTTTGGACTTTCCACATGCGCTCTGCACGCTTTGCCTGTGCCAATGTGACCCCAGGGATCCCAAAATGATCCAACGAATTCTAAACAGGGCAAACACTTCGCAGCAACCCCCGATCGAAGTCTTAGAAACCACGTCAACCACGTCGCTTGCCATGTCCCATCGGCTCAACGACTTCTGTCCGATCACCGCCCCACCTTCCGTCGTGGTCGCCCACGGCAGCGCGACTGGGATCGAAGTTCGGGCCGTTCGGGCCGGCCGGTGGAAGAGGTCGCTTCAAAGCCCCAAATCGATCACCAAAGACGTCAATGTCACGGAAGGGCGGAAGGGCCAAGGAAGGGTCAGAGGTCAACTTGCCACTGGAAGAAATGTTGCCTTGAAGCAAGAAGCTAATGAGACTACGTATACTTGCCCCCAAGACTTTGGCATCGTTGGCCTAACATTGTTTAAGTGTGTTTAAGTCAGAACCCTACATCAATTCGTGGTTGGAACCTCACCTGAATTAAGTTGGCGCTTATGCTTGGACGTGGGCATTGTCACAGGTCCCCGTCAACGCGGTCTAGGAACACGTGTTCGAGACTTGACTCATGCAAATCGTTATTGCCTGAATCCAGACCAAGGTTCGGTTCAGCAGATCGAAGGTTTCAAGACATGTGTTCTGCACTTTACGTTGCAACCGAACGAAGGCCTTGCCCACTACTTGTCGTACCAAAGGCGTGTAGGGCCAGGGCAAAACACCCATGGCATCCCCTGGCTGCTTCCGAGCGGTCTTCAAACTAGTAGCTTCTTGTTTCTACTAGCTTCTTGTTTCTACTAGTAAGGCACTTGTTACTAGAAGCGATGCACTTGTTACTAGTAGCTTTTTGTATGAACCCACTCGAGAAACGACAAAGTTAGCTTTGACATGCTTTGCTGACCTTTCGAGATTCTTTGCTTGCTCACGGGCCTGGAACTCAATGAACAACAGTAAAATAGTTGCCTCTAGACTCCCTCATTGCCACAAATGCATTGTTCACTTTATCATATTTTATCTATCTCTCCTCCGTGAAAGACAGTCCCACACCCACTCGCAGTGCATGTTCCAACTCCATCAGTGTCCATCCAGCCATGGAATCACCTCCCCAAATTCCCGATCGGGTCGCTAGGAGGCGCCAAGCGGACAAGTAGGCATCCTCTGCGGTCTCCAGGATCACCTCAGAGTTGCGCCAAGGTCAGAGTTGAGCAGTTCTAGGTCAGAGTTGTGGATGTTGAAATTCATCCAGCGGGGCACCCCGAAAACCCCCTCCATTCGTTCGGCACCCGGACATGGAACTGTATGTGTGTGTGTGTGCGTGTTCACTTGCGGCAAGACTGAATCAATAGAACCTTAATTGTCCTTTTTGGTTTTCTTTGACGCCTAAAGCACATGCTCACGTCATCTTGCGTCAGAACGTTATTGAGCACTCCATGTACAAATCCAAAAACAGCAACTGGTGAATATATTCATAGCACCGAACATGATGATGCAAGCATGTAGTAATGCGCACACAGGATTAAGGAACCCCCCTCTATTAATCAAGCCCAGCTGGAGCCTCCAATACTAAACCAATTAAAACCCTGCAACCTCCCCCTGATAATTGTTGTTCCTTGCCAGAACCCCCCCCTATTAATCAAGCCCAGCTCCCCCAGAAAAAAACACAATATAACTGTATTCATATTTTTGGTATGTATTTACGTTCTTCTTTGCTAGTATTCAATTTCCACCAATCATCAATCATTATATATCATTATCAACGTCCTTTTGCCTCTCATCCTGCTTGCTCTTCTCATCCTTCCTTCCCTGTTAAAATCAAAAAACTTGCTAGCAAATTGTTTTAATGTTTCCTTATTAAAACTCTATCAACATATTAAGGTTTTCAAGCTCACAAAGGGTACCCCTCACACAGGCCCTACCACCCCCTAATACCCCTCCCCCTATTGATCAAGCCCACCCTCTGGCCTCCATCTTGTTTCCATCTCTTTCATCCCGTAATCATCTTTCTTTTCCGAATCATCCCAATCAAAGAAAGAATCTTGTCTTCCAATCTCTTCATCTCTTTCCTAATCATCCCAATCAATCATCCCAATCTTTCCCAATCTTGTCCTCATCTCATCATCCATCATCAGGTCATCATCTTTATTAAGGGGATGTTGTCTCCAATCCATCCAATCCCAAACCTTGTTGACCTTGAAGGGGGGGGAGGGTTGATTAATCCGGTGTGCGCATTACTCTAATCGTTGTAAGTTGTATATGTTTTCCGGAATCAACACTTGTCCGCATTTTCCCATTAATTACTCCCACTGGTGAACACCCACCTCCCATAATTTAAGCAATGTCTGGAATTCAAGCTGAGCAGGTCCCGCTACGTTGCAATACAAAACATGTGCAACAAAAACGGATTGATGGCTGCAACCGTCTTGAACTGGCATGGCAACCTTACTGATGGATAAGATCGGTCACCCTAACCTCGAAGACTCAGGTGTCCAATCAAAGAGACTGGCAGGCACACAAGAAACTTCCATCACCTACACTCGCTGGAACATCTGGAACTAACATGGAAGTGGATGCCACGGCTTTGGAAGATCATTTTCCTTTGTAGGAGAGAATGTTCAACTTCCATATGAATTCCAGGGAGTGTAACTACATTCGGCTCTCCAAGATCCTTTTGAACAAGGAGTTTCCATGGGCGGGGGTGGTATGGCTCGTCCCATCCAAACCGTGGATGTTCAAGATTTAGCCAGCTCAGCGCCAGCAGCAGTACCCTTCTCTTCGGCACGTATCAGGTTTGGAGTCACTTGGGACCTTGAACATATATATGTATTTTAGAATGCACAACTTTCTGGAACATATATGCGTTCTATACCCCCATTCAGGCTGGAGATGTGAACCATCCAGGATCATGGGGGGGGGGCACATTGGACACATCGGTCCGGCTCCGGCTCCACCGGTCCGACGTCTCCCCGCCTCGCAGCCCACCTTCAGGTCATCGGTGAATTCAGCCGCATCCACCCAAACCTCGGACAGCTGGTCGTCTCAGTCTACTCATCCTCCGACAAATGAGAAACCAAACAGTTAAAGAACCCATCCGCTAAAAAAAACTGATGTTTTACATCATATGGATCTTTGATATGCCATGTGTGACATTATATGACTTAAATCATCTTAAATCCGAAAAATATATATACCACATGACTTTGATTGAGTGCAGTAGCTTTTGAGCTTCTTCCAACGTTATTATTCTGGAAAACACATGGGAAATGCAATTAACAAACTTGGAAAAACTCCTGACATTGATTGAAACTGAACCAGTATTCCAGGATTTGTACGAGCAGTCTTTATTCTTTCAAAACAAACCATGAACTTGAGATGAATGCAGCAGGTGCTAGACATGCATATATATATATATAGATGCGTTGGATTTGAATCAAGTAAAACAACTTGCTGCACAAACTGATACCCCTTGCCCAAGACTTCCACGAAGAAGTTGCAGGAGGCATCCTTGTGTGTGCTTGCGGCATGACAGTACGACTACCAGTCCAATAGTAATTTATCATAACTGCTCCAACTCATCTTCGTGGCATGATAATTTTTATCCGACTGGATCTATAATTGATTGTAATAATTTGTACACATGCGAATGGTGTTGAGGAGCAACACTTGAACACTCTTGTGCTAAGTACTACTTTACAAATCAGGATTGCTGAACATGTAATGGACTGTTCTGTTTGACACCAGCAACGTATCCAACGCAACTTCGATCCGGTGCTTCCTATTATCTAATCATTGTTTGCCGAGCTGCATGATTGTTTATCAGCAGCGAGATCACCAATAACCCTGTCCAGTGTGATAGGAATTGCCATGAATTGCCTCACTGAATCCCCACCTTAAGTTCATATGTTCCAATGGGTTCCTGCACTTCCTTCAGTCCTCCTTCACCTCCAGTCCACTGCCAGCTTCACTACCTCCCAACGCGATGCCAAGTCTGCCGACGTGAAAACTACTTGGCTACTGTACTCTGCCCAAGGCAAGCGAAACAGGGAACCACGCTGCCATGGGCCGTGTGTTTGAAGTCAAAACTGGTGTTGGGTGTCCACGGCATGAGTTCCTTGGGTTCGGCTCTGTTCGTGTGCCATGAAGCTCGGAGTGTGCCATGCTTCTTCGATGGAAATTCCGAAAACAAACGAAGGCTCCCAGGCGGATGCAAAAACGGCATCTGATATATACCATGATCTACCAACACCATGCTTCAATGAATGACCTGTAAAGTCATTCACACGGTCATTAGGACATGTTTCGTGACGTGTTTCAAAAGTCATAGTTGGTGGGTTCACGACTGGCCAAAAACTGAGCTAGCCAGGCGGCGACCACGAAGCGACTCGCCTTCTTCTGAGACAGGATGAGCAGCTTCAGGATCCTCCTAAAACAAGGACAGGAATATCTGAGGGCATGACAAAGCAAACGAAAACATGCCCAGTGAAGTTCGTTGGGTGGTTGGAGGCAAGCTGAATTTGATTCCCTGCACTGCACTTCCTTTATTTAGGGAGAGTTTATCACTGTTCTGCTCACGAACATGCAGACGCCTCTGGCATCGCTGTCATAGTAGGACGGGCATTTGAAGTTGCAAAGTTTGGCGAGTTTTCCAACAACAAAGGAATACACTAACATGGAAGTACACCTGTTTCTAGGGGAAAGTGCGTAGTCTTCCGAGGGAACATTTTTCACTTCCATGTGAGTCAGAGTGTATCCCAAACGAATGAACACTTGCTGTGGTTCTATATACTATAACTATCTATAACTCCTCTTGCAGAGGCTTGCTGACCATCTATGATGGCGGCATCTTCACAGGCCATGTCCTCATTCTCATCCGAAATCACAAAGTGCTCTGGTACTCCTGGTGAACGCAACCCGTCGCAAACACATGCCACTGTCGCATTCAGCCATGTGGACCGGATCGAGCCAAGCTGTTGATTCCGCTGCAAACACTCCCTTCATCTCCATTCACAGCTTCCAAACTCTTCAACTATATAACTACCTCGGCTGCCTGTTCTTCGACGGGAACACTTTCGTTCTGCGACCCAGCGTGGAGGTACGCTCGGCTCGAGCTTTGCGACGCTCTGCTCCTTTGCGTGGAAAGAAAATGCCATTGCCACTTGGACCACCCACAGGTGCCCACCTGGTTAGGCATCACGGGAGCCCAGGTTGGTCATGTTCTGTATCTCTGCATGGGTCCCTTTAAATCCTCAAATTTCAACCTTGTTGTCACAATACCTGGCTGAAAATCGTTGTTACACGATGCTTTCTCAGAAAAAAAGCGAGAAGAGAACACGCGAACACCACTCCCAAGAACCTGAGAAGCTGACCAAACCAAGGGCGAGCTTCCAAGCACCGCGCACACGTTCTGATAGATGCCCACATCATAAGGATTGTCGTAGGGCCTTAGTCACGAGAGTGTCGCATGATGATGATGATGATGATGATGATGATGATGATGATGATGATGAT
>CAXAMN010000001.1:2257078-2275457 GCA_963970005.1 Durusdinium trenchii | reverse complement strand
GATGATGATGATGATGATGATGATGATGATGATGATGATGATGATGATGATGATGATGTGTTTCGAGATGTTTCCGGGGTCCATGGTTGCGTGGGTTTTCGATGGCTCCAACATCACCCGAACGGCAAGTGGACATCAAACATCGACCATCCAATCCGCGGGCACATCCCGTTGGACGTGACTTGACGTCTGAGGTCTCACAGGTCAGAGCCGAACGGCGGCAACCTCCTTTGCCAAGTAATCACTCCAATTGAGGCCCGTCCGCCTCCATTGCCATGAGCGAGCATTGTAGCAGTCATTTTTCACTTATAGTATGATGATCATCAAACAAACCACAAAAGTTCGCCAAACCAAAGCTTGGAGAACTCAGCTTCAAAGGCCCATGCCAAGAGTTGAACTCATCTTTCTCTTTCCATTTCCTAGCTTCAGCTTCTTCTCGAAAGTTCACCAAGCTGAACCCATTTCGGAGACGGGTGGCTGTCACGCTGTCACGCCGAGAGGCTTCTCATCGGGGCCACGCGCAAAGGAGGCGCAGAACTCGATGGTGGTCCTGACGAGTCCGCCAGGGGCATATGGAAGATTCATGACCGACGCGCAGGACATGCAACAAGATTCAATCAAAATGGCAATCTTCCCCTCAAACCTTCCCCAAAGAAGAACTTACCTTGATTCCTTTGGCAAGCTTGGAAGCCATCTTGCTAATTGTAACATGTCATCTTGCTGGAAGTTCCCGTTGGGGGTTCGAAAAGGAGGTTGGCCGTTGCGGCATGACCGCACCATTCATGCTGTCAAGAAAGTGTCTGTTGATTCCCTGCAAACGGTTACGGTATGTACGCTGTTTGGAGGCATTGACCCAAACCAGCTACTTCCAAAGAACTTAAAACACACCATGGGCGGAACATGCTCCAAACAAAAAATCATCTGTTGTGTCACTAAGGTCAAAGGAAGTTCTTCATCCGACTTAACATCGATTGCCTCAGTATCTTATTCATGGGTTTTTGTTCGCTTAGCGTTTGCTTACCAAATAGATGCCATTCTGGGCGACCTGCGGGTTACCCAATGAGTTGGTGAAGGTACTTGGTCTTCGACCAGAGTTGACCAAGAGTTGGCTGAGAAGAAACAAAACACGCATGCCACGTGTAAACACCACAACCAGTGTCTTTTTGCTGAAATAAGAGTTGCTTTTTTTTCCTGTCCGCAAGTCTGTAATATGTGTTTTGTTCAGAAAGGTGTGCTTTGCCTTATAACACTGCTGATGGACAACATTCTGCACCACCAGTGTATGTCCTGCCCAGCTCATTTTCCAGGTGTTGAGCAACGCGACAAATACAACAAATGACATCAACAAATTGATTGTGCCAATCGGGTCTGAACAAGGCTCGCTCTCTGAATGGATTGGCAGTTTCCATCTCTGGAATTGAGCAATAGTGTTGGTCAAAACCAGTGAGAAGGTTCGCTGCTTGGAGCTCTAATCAACAGCCTGTCCGCACCGACACGTACCCACGACTCTGTCGGGTTCGCTCACCATGCAGTACTGTTGTCAGGTCGAGTCGTCGCCAAGCTTGGGGTTCGTTTCACCAAGTCAAGTCTAGTCACCAACCTTGGACCGCAGTCGTTTTGGACCACGCCTCCTGTCTCAGCAGACCGCAGTCTACCCTTGAGGCCACGACATGTTGCGGATGATGAGCCAGGTGTGGAAGAGGAAAAAGGGAACCTGCCGATGCAACTCAGCCACAGCCAGCCTGTCAACGTCGTCCTCACAAACAAAGAGAGCGATATCTTATTGTGAGGTAAGGTCAATGGGTAGAGTGTTTTGCTGAATACATCACATACCGATTCATGATCTACAAAGATCTAGAATATAACACGTCACTTGGCCACGTCACTTCGTATTTCGCAACCCTGGTGTGCTAAGAACAAATAATATGCGTTGATTACTGTATATCTGCCTATCATCTACGGAATTCTAAGCTAAACTGGAACCATGACCAATCGGCAACTTTCAGAAACTGCTCGACTCAAACACTGACTGATTGAGGGTCTGAACAAGTCTGGCACACCACAGGGCTGGACCACCATTCTGCTCTGTCGTTCCACCGATCGTTCCACCGCTCGTTCCATCCGAAGACGCACCAGAATGCTGGAGAGGAGGAACGTCAATGCTTCAGTGCCAATGAGCAGGAAGGTGGTCAGGGCCTGGGGTTTCACAAGGCGGCGGAGGAGGAGGGCCTTTGGGTATAGCCTTGGTATATCCATTCTCCTGAAGACAAAATGGCACTTTGTATCAATCAGTCACGATGTCGGCATATGACCTTTTAATATACATATATATATATGATTATTGTAATACCAAACGACTCACATCATCATGAGCTTTCGTATCACATCATCATCATCATCATCATGAGGGTTGCCAAAATTCCTCCAACGTCACCTGCATTGTTTTGGTTTGGGCTGGGAATCCCAATTTGACCTACAAAGCTGCTTCAGGCTTGGAGGTCAATCTGTTAACACCCAAACCAAAAAACACGACAAATTCACCGCAGAGCTGCAGCTCAACATCTGCTAAGATCTGCCAACCACTTCAAAGGTCATGGAAAATACAAACACATGAAAGGACTGAGGCCTCCCTCCAGCAAACGTGAAAGAGGAAACGCATGGAAGAGCAACTGTTTGCAAAACGGAAAGGGCTATGTTCCGCTCCATCTCCTCCAGATCCTTCCATGATTCGACGCAAAGAGGGCACTTCAGTTCTTGGTTGCTTGGTTGCTTTATTCAAAGCAATTGCACTTCCATGAGCTACATAATGGCTATACATGCTTGCTCTGGGGCTTCAAACCGGCAAGGTTGCGTGCACCAAGAGGTCCAGCACGTTCAGCCCAAGCATCCCGCACGCCATGTTCGTGTAGGCCTCGGATCGAAGGATCGAAGGATCGACGGAGGCGGTGACGGTGGTGTGATGGACGGTTGGAAGAGATCCGGGACCAATTTGAATTGGAAGAAAACGTGTCAGCTGGGACCATGCTCCCATCTGTTGGATCACGTATCCCGGTCAAGAGAGAAGAAGTTGCAGGGCTTCATCAAACGTTGCAGTGTCTCCCTGGTTTACTAAGCTTCACGTAAGCGCCAAAGTCATCTGGAACCACCAGGCCTGATGACGGCTGCAACACCTTCAATTGGAACAATGAACAAGATGAAGAAGGAGTTATCCATGAACAAGAGTTCACAAGTGGAAGTGACCTCAAATGAAATGGATCATCAGCAGATCAACAAATCACCTCTGCCATGGCGCTGAAAGAGAAGCAGCCATGCCCTGCTGAATACACTTACACAGGTCCCTTTCCATATGTGCGGCGGAATTTATTTGGTATCTAGCTCCAACACTATCTATTATGTGGGGGCCCTATCTCGCTTAGACTACTTAAGTAGGAGGTCATGTCACAGTATCTCGTTCAGACTTTTTTAGTAGCAGGACACATGTCATCATGTTTACAACTCGTGCTGTGAAGTCAGTTGAGCGCACACACACAGACACACACACACACAATTTTCAGCTGGAGTTATCACTGTCACTGGAGTTCGAGGGTTGAGAGGAGCTTTGCTCCGCTGCAGCCAGGGATTGCAGCTTTCGATCGCGGTATTCTTTTCGAGCTAACTAACGGCATATATTATATATATTATATGTCCATCACCACAAACACCGGAATACACGGCATAGACGATGATTCCTGATTGGTGCTTTGATACAATCAGTTTTTGTTCAGTGCACCATGAACATCCATGAACTACGGCTTTGGCGAGCTGAAGAAGCTTGGCATCTCGGGTGAAACTGGATGATGCGCATCTTGGGCTTGGAGCAACTCTCTCATGGATGTGCAGCACTCAGCTCGACTAGACTATTACATGACTACACCAACCGGCTGTTTGAAGCTTTGAAACTTTTGGCACCCGAGACGGTCTCTGGTGACACCGGATGCCAAAGACTCTCAGGTGACATCAAATGCCAAGCACCGCAAGCTGAACAGGGCCTCCGGGCCAGGAACAAGTAGAAGTATTTGTGGTTGGCCCAGCCCACGGTATTGCCAAGCCATGGGCAATGGTGGTCCATGCGAAGCACCTCGTGTAACACGCGAGTCCAAAAAGCGACCCATCAGGCGACCCATCGGCCATGGTGCGAAGCGCACGGCCTGGTCTACACGTGTCCCGGTCCCTTTGACAGCCCTCAGTGTCCCTGGAAAGTGGAGGTTAATCATGGTAAATCAATGTAAATCATGGTTAACCACTGTTCGCCCTTTTTCAATTTGTTCATAGTGAGTTAGGAAAGGAATCCCTCAACAAAAACATCGAACAACAAGGTGTTGCAATGTTTTGCAGGTTGTCCACTTTTCCTGGGTAGCTCCTCGGAGTCACCCTTACCCTTGGAGTCACGTCCGTCACTGAGGCGCGCGACCACGCGACCCATAGCTCGGCAGAAGTGAGCACGATCGGGTTTGAAGGCCTGAAGGAGGGAGGGAGTCACATGGAGGATCTCCCAGAGTCAGTTGGAGGATAGATTTGCGCATTGTGCATGGCAGTGATGCCCATAAAACTTTAAAACACTGCAGTACACAGAACAGCTGGGGTGCAAAGAGTGCACAGGGTTCCAAGGATAACCATCTTGGCAAAGAGTGGATGTATTGTGTGTCGCTTTGTGTCAGTACTCTACAGTAATTACAGTATACGAAAAACATTGCATAACATTATCATAGCATTCTCATGTTACTCTCGCGCTCTCTGGTCGCAAACTGCACGTAGCTCAGTCACAAGAAACTAAATTTGATTGAAGCTCTGAACTCAGCTAACCAACAATTCCAAGGTAAATTGAAGAGATGTGGCAATGAAACCTAACTTGGCTTGGAGCAGGACATAATGTTTGACAAAGTTTGATCTACATCGAACGCAAAAATAAACATTGAAACCCCCGCAACAAATGACTGTGTAAGTGTACAATGAACTCCTTTGTGACCATTTGCTCGGCTTTCTTCCAGCGCTTCTCTTGTGGCACAGCTCTGCGCGCCAAAGCCCCACCTGCGACTTCCGGCACCAGCGTGCCTCTCCACCTCGGCTCTAAAGGGAACCATGCTCCAAGGAAAAACAAGTACGCCTCGGAAGATTCTGTAACATAAACCTTTAAAACCACTGGTTTGTGGAGGAAGCTGGTCCTCCAAAGGTTCATTTTCAGGTTCCATGTTAACTTCCCGCATGTAACATGTAATTTTAACACACGCACGCGCACACCTAGACGCACTGCTCAACTGAATGAACATTCGTTCAAGCACTGAATCACCGATGCACTAGCCCTCTACGATCTAGTGACTGCATTACCGAACTAGAGAGCTTAATACCTCGACCTTCGAAATGGCCCTGTGAGGAACGGAAAGGTGAAAAAGTCCGTTGAACAGTATTGTCTATGTATATCATGCAAGTGCAGCAATTTACAAACAGGTACAAGTGGTTGATCAGACCACTCATCCACAGAAATGCAATAGCTTCATTGGACTGGATAGGCAAATTGACTCCAGTCCCCCTGCTGCTGGTTTGTGCAAATGATCCTGTAGGTGACCCTTGGGGACGGGGGGGTTGTGGTGGATCGACTAAACGAGCCTAAAAAGCAACCTAGCAAACTTCGAGAGGAAGCCCTCACAAACGAAAACGCAGGAGAAAAAAGGTGCGTGTGGGGTTGTGTGGAAGCCCTGACGGGTAAGGCACTTGGCCAGAAAGCCGAATATATCCGGCGCAATCTTGACTGAAAAGGCATGGATTACAACCTAACAAGCCTTTAGCAACGAACAAAAGACCTAAGAAAGAGAACGCAAAAGAAGGAAGGAAAGCAGCTCCAATGAGTTCAGTCAGCTAATGAACTGCACACACTTGGTTAAGAAGCGAGTGAAATTAAACCGTGGACCCTGCGGTATTCGCTCAGCTCTTTCATGCAAGACACTTCGATCAGAAACCGGTCCCTAGTACAAAACGATTCAATCAGAAATCTTAGCCTTCAATTGAAGGATTGAAGTACGCGGCCCGGAGGGATCACACGGCACACCACAGTGGGACGATGCCACGAAGACACACTTAGATGCACTGTCAACTGAATGAGCATTCGGTCAAACACTGACTCACCGATGCACTAGCCCTGTACGATCTAGTGACTACATTACCGAACTAGAGCGCCAGTCCCCCTGCTGCTGGTTTGTGCAAATGAACTAAAGTTCTGTACGTGACCCTTAGGAACAGGATATGACGCACACAAGATGCCCAAGCGCCTAGGTACACAAGGTTCTTGGGTAAACGAGTGTCCAACCATTCAAAGTAGTTCCAAACCAACAAAGTTCAAGTGTCAAAGCTCCAAAGAGTCAAATGCGCATCTGCGAAAATGATGGAACCGGCGCAACGGCTTGCAATTTGATGCAATTTGATCTAGTTACCAACGGGAGAATTAAGTGGCAAACGCAGCAGGTTGATCAGGTCTGCTTTCACCACCAATTGCAAGCGTCTTTCTTGGCAGGAGTCTTGCAATGGTGCTTCTGCCCCCTGCTTGTAAAGGCAAAACAAAGTAACAGCAAATGAATCAAAGGCCACCAGGCTCCCTCTGAGTCCAAGGGTTACAAATACACACACCCACACATCTCACAGTTCACAATGCCATCGAGTAAGGAACATAAACCGTGATTTCATGGTAGTGTTAATTATTGTGAGATCTTTTGGATCATCAGCTACCCGTGACCACTTGGGAAAATTCGGAAAGCCCTGCCCCTGAAGAAATGAGGATGGCGTCAATCCGGAATCCATAGTACTGCAAAGGTCACACGGATTCCATCCCTTCTGTCACTAGAGCTACCTTGTTGGCACAAGGTGTCAATCTCTAAGCAGACTTCAACAACATTTGTTTGCATCTGTTCGCAGAAGAGCAAGCGCTCTAAAGTGTGAAACTCTTCTCATATTCCCGTGGATAATCAACATTGCTGGTTCTTGTCAAGTTCACCATCTTCAGCACCAATGTCAAATATCAACAACTTCAGCAAGTTGGATTACCAATGTTCTTTAAGAAAAAACAAAAGACGATCCCCTATCTCGTAGTCGTAGTCCTATTGGTTCGATGGTATCCACAGGTCTAATGTCGGGAGAATTGAGTAGATAAGGAGTTTACATATGTTTTCATGGCAACTGAACAAGGAAGTACTTTGCATCCACTCAATGTGAAAAGGAACAAGGACAATTCCAAATTGTCTCTTTACCACGACATCCCGGGATGGTGTGGCGGAAGCTTCCGCCGACCGTTCCCTCCACGACCACGACCACTCGGTGGCTGGCTAAATCTCTTCTGCTCGTGCATACACCTGTCAACACGTCCCAAGCACTGGTGAGTCCCAAGCACTGGTGACATGCACGAGTTCCCTCCAAGAATTGATGCACGTCCCTGAATTTCTGCCTGACAAGGAGACACTTGGAGACGCTGGGGCACAAGGAGAAACGTGCCTTGCACAACCCAAACATGCAACCTGAAGAGAATAAGTGATTCCATGTGATTCCTCCCGGTGGGGGATCTTGGTCTATAGAGTTATACACCAACAAAGTGGTGCACAATGCTGAGAATCAAGACTTTGCTTCCAATCTGATCGGCAAATCATTGGCAGAACTACGTGTGTTGATGTTACTTTGATTAAACTGATTAAACTTTGCTTACATTCGTCCACATTGATTGAACATCGCCGCCCTCAATGAGCGAATGCTGCACATGCACTGCATGTGGCACGGACAAATGGCTTGAACACACGGAGACCTTGACGCAAAGTGTGTTTTCTTTTTTTACTACACGGTGACATAATGTTGGACCTTGAAATACTGTAGTGGGTGGATTGTCTTTGAACCAACACAAGTCTACAGCCCTTCCTGCCCTTAAAAGGAACGTGCTGCAGCTCTGTTCCACACACGATCCTCATCTTCACTCAAACCACAAAATGCTCTTCCATTTCCCCCCCGCAAACCTCCGAGTCTTTCCGTTCGATCCCACCCAGAAACCCACCGTTTCATCTCCTCCCATTCCTCCGGGGTGTCAGGGCCACCTGGGTGGCTGATCGCGGTCACGCCACTCGGGACCCGCTGGCACGTCGCCCGGGTCGGTGCGCGCGGCCTCGGCGGTAGCGAAGTCGGGTGGTTTGTGCATGGACAGTAGTAAGGCCAGGAGCCCCTAGTAGCTTCTTGTTCCTAGTAGTATGGCCACGAGCTACTAGTAGCGTCCTTGCTCCTAGTAGTAAGGCCAGGAGCCCCTAGTAGCAAGTCGAGACTTGGTGAGAATGTGTGAGAATGGTTTGATCGACTGAGTACGCTTTAGATAGGTCATGGAGCACACACTAGCGGGGATTTTGATGGTCTTGTCATTGAATTCAAATCCCAATGACCCTTCTGAAGTCAAAGTTATTGCTGTGAACTGCACAAAGACACTTAAGGGGCCGTTAAGCTCGTTAAGTAGATCCGGGTCACGCTGCGTCTGGAAATAGTCAACTTGATCTACTTACGATACAACAAATCCCCGATCTAAGTTTTGGGATAAGCAACAAGAGACCATCGCTCTTAGGTTGGAGGCCATCGCTCTTCTTAGGGTGGAGGCCATCGGGCCCTCAAGCCTTGCAGCCTCTTTTCACCGAGCTTTCTTGAAGTGCACAATCGAAACAGTAAAGTGTTTGTCTTCCAGGTTTTACGGGGCTTGGGCTTGGCAAAGATCTGAAAAGCCTCTTACATGTTGCAGAATGGCTATTGCAGCTCCGGGCTGGGCGACTCAAGAACATATTCTAGAAAATAACATATCATAAACAATATATATACATATAAAACATAATATAAAATAACATAACTAATATTAGTTGTACTGTTATATAAGTCATTTGTATATATCTAACAACAAATAACGAATCTTCACTACTCTCAATACACACGGATAGCCTTTGATGGCTTCTCGCATCGGCCGCCGGTGCCCGTGTTGGATCGCTGGCCCCGTTGTGGCCGCTGTTCTAGCGTCGGTCAGCGGGGGGGGCCAGGTTCCACTCGGGTGTCGGGCCTGTGCAAAGCTGGCCAGCGTCAAGAAGACGAAGGCGTGGAAAAGCAAGCTCTCTGTACCTGGACGGTGTGCTCATGACTCGGTGTTGCATGGGATGCACTGGGTTATACTGAGTTGCTTGGTTCTTTGAATGGGATGGCCTGTTCAATGGGGGTTGGTCACAATGGTTTGCTTTTGGGATCCTTTAGTAATTGCAGTAAGGTGATCGGAATAAACTAAGTTTTAGCATGTTTTAGCCATGTCTGAGCCCTGAATCTGACAACTCGAACACCGGGAATGCAGTCCTTTCAATTCCTTTCGAGTCGATTTGATCAGGCTCTCGATCAAAACATGGTCCGCATTCCAGCCAAGTGTGCAGGAATTGTCCGGGGCGACACATTGTCGGAAACGACGACAGTCGATCCACGAGAAGAACGACCGACGACCTTTTTGAGATTTGAACGTCGCAAACCAAACAACAGGAATATCTATTGAATCTATTATCGTAGAGAGATCTCTACACACACTACGTGCTAGGCGCGACATGGCTTTGTATGGAATTGTGAAAAGTGTGAATTTTGCGTATGAAGACTTGCCAGTTGTGCAGTTAGTATATATATATAAATAGGAAACCAATTTACAAAAGTCATCACAAAAACGTTGAAACGATGGCACGAATAAAGTCACTCAACGTGCTACGACGAATTGGATGCCCGCAGAGTCCAAGAGTTGTCAGCACACCTCCACACAGTTGCACCGTCCGCCGTTTTGGGGGGCCTTTGTCGTCTTGGCATCCCTGCTGTTCAGCGAGAGGCCGGCTGCAGGCATGTAAGCGAACACGAAGGCGCTGTACAGCATGGCCAGCAGCCTCGGCGCTGTTTCCACGGCTCTTGGGCTCCACTGGGCGGATTCCGAATCCAGGATGCTGACTCCAGTCATTGCCTTGTGGTAGTGGTGGATGTTGACTTCCAGGTGGGGTAAAATGAAGTCATTGGAAGTTCTGGGGACTTTTTTGCTGGGTGACGAACTGAGTGTGCTTCCCTACCTTAAGACTCACACATTCATCCAACCTCCCCGCAGAAAGCCTGTTCAAATTCTTGTTTACCGACCCAACCAATTTGAGACAAGAAACCCTAAGACGAAGATCACCGGCAGCTGGCTTTGAAGCGCTGGCTTCCTGGGCAGCGAATAGCGAAGGAGTTAACACTTCAAGACCAGATTCGGAGCTGTTTTTCTTACTTTATGCATTCTTACTGTTCATGGTTACAATTCAATTGAGCATGCACATGTCCAATCTCAAACCAAGGTCACATCCAAGGGCTTGCAAAGTCCCAAGAATGTACACAATCGGTGATCTGTTCGGTTCAAGTACAATTTGTTTCAAGCAGGAGCAAGTGGGTCTGCAATGGTCTACCTTGCCAAAGCCTCCGCCCAAATATGCCGCTTGCCCCCGCAAAACACACCAACACCAAACAAAGAACAACACAAAACACGCATGTTTCCAGTGGCCAAGAATCTCTGGACCTCTTGTGAACTTTTCCAGGTCGATACAACACAAGGCCTGGCCCGAAAAGGAAGTGGACCCGTCGTGATTCCACACACGTTCCACATCGAAGTATCCCACAATGCACCGTGTTAATGGATGGGTATGCCATGATGTTGATATACTAGTTTCAATTGTCCAATAGTTTTATATAGTTTTATCCTCTGTCACTTGAAATACCACGTGTAAGATCTTGTAAGGAGCTTCCTTGCCAGGGTGATCCAGCAGAACGGGTGCCGATGCAGCCCAAGCACTCCCTCAAGTGCATCCAGAACATGCACAGTGTAGTAAACTACTTGAAAATGCTTTGTGATTTAGGTTTGACATCTGTTTACCCGCGAGAATCAAGCAACGATGCACCTCAAATCCTGACCCATAGAAAATGCAATGAAATGCCAATGTTGCGACTCTGAGATGGCACTTCACCAGGCCAGGCAGTAGGCAGTGTAGTGCTCAAAAACCCAGGGACCCTTTTGACTTGGGCACTGATTTGGACCACGTCCCTGTCACATGATCAAACACACGAACTTTCAAAAGATGTCACTGTACACTAGGAACCTCGCAGCTCTGCCTCCACGGAAGCGAGCCCCATCAGATGCTATCATCTTATCTGCACTTACCGCATTTCAACTGCCAAGTTTTGCACGAAAGCCAGCACATTTTAGAACCAGCATGACATGTACAGAATTTGCTGTGGATTCTCGACCGCCAAGAAATCCTGCACTTTCTGGGAGTTCTTCGATTATATGGTCTGGACAGACTTTGTTAGCCTACTCAGAAATCAAGCAGCAACAAAACCACTAGTTCAACTGTTCGCTTGTTGAACCAGTCGACGTGGCCCCTTCATGGCGCTTGGGTTTTGTTAGCATATTCAGAAATCAAGCATCAAGAAGACCACTGGTTCACTTGCATGCTTGTGGAACCAGTCGACGGTGTCTCTGTCAGATGAAAGCAAATGAAAGCAACATGAAAACACATGAAGCAGAATGAAAGCAAAAGAAAGCATAATGAAAGTCCTTCCTTTCTCAATATTGGTCTTGTTGATCTTGGAAGTAATTAGCCCCATACAACTTGGTGATGCAAAGGATGCAGCAGCAACTTCGCTAACTATCCAAAGTAGACCCTGCGAAAGAGCATTAACCCCACCCTCACTTCGTTCGCAGGAACAACTTCAGCCTAGCCTGTTGGCTGGCTTTCATAATATTTATATATGTGGATACATCCCGCCAACACCTTCCAAGAATGCGAATACCAGTGCCTGCAGAAGCTTTGCACTACCGTGCATGCACTTGTCCACCTGGGGTGCGGTCCACTTGGGTGGTCGTCAAATGCCGCAAGATCACATGAGCAAACATGTTTGTTTCTTCTTGTCTTGTGGAAAAGGCAGATGCAAGGATATGCAAGGATGCGTTCAATCATGTTTTCGTTCTTTTGGCTTGACAAACTTCATTGATTCTTCAGAAGTCACTCTGCTCTTCGGGCCCAAGCGAGGCTGCCGAGGTTGCTCGCCATCAGTTTCGCTTCATCCACCACCTGATTGATCCACCGTGCACCACTTATCCAACTTAAGAAGTGATCGATCGAGCGGAGATGGTCACGAGCGGAGATCCGAACCACAACTTTTCCCGTACCCGTTTGTTAAAGGAACACATCGAAACCAAAATCCCCTTGAGATCTCAATCCTGCTCACGAGCAAGTGAATCATGGTGAATCTGATCTGGAAGAGCACTGAACAGAACCTATTCAAACTGGTCATGGGGATACGTTTTTCCCCCTGTCCAGTTTGGGGGGGGGTCTTTCGACGGTCAAATATAGAACCTGCTCTTGAGACAGGACCTCAGTTCAGCTCAGGATTGCTGCAGCTCTTGAAATGATGGCAGTATTTGCTGCTGCAGCTCTCTGAAAGGTCGACCGGTGAATCATTCAAAAGCCTCGGTCTCACCACATGTTCTTTGTTACAATCTTTCCTCTGCATTCAAAGAAAATAAGTGGAAACTAAACCATGCCATTGGGGCATCCCCATGGCGCCGTGGGATCAAGAACGGAAACAGTTCAGTCCTTTATCTGCTTATAAAGGACTAATGTGTGCATACGACCAGTGAGCAGTAAAAAGCCAATCGGAGAGATCATCAAAGTCTGAGCTTTCTCACCACACCACCAGTCTGGATGGAGACCTGGCGTGTTGCTCCGCCCACAGCCGGTGTTTCTGAAATGGCTTGTGGGTCAAAACCTGGAACCCAAAGTTCCCTTGTGGATTGATCATGTCTCGTAGTCTGCGTGAAACCTGCTTTTTCATTCCGGTGCTCAAGCCGCGACCGCACCATGGCCCACAGCCAAAGGTCTAAAATACATCTTCAAAGATAACGACGATCTTTGGAAGAACAACCTGATCATTTTCTGAGGTGTTTCTTGCTGTTGCACCCGCCCATTCATGTAGCTCCTCTTGCTACAGAATGGTGGTTCAGCAACGCGCAGCTCTATGGCTCTAGGTTGGCCAAACACAGTGTGGTGCTTTCACCGCACATGTTTTGCAAAACATGGTTGGCAACACCGCAAACACCAGGACTGCCTGTTTAGCGTGGCAAAACTCCTACAACTATTTTGATTCTAGCTAGTAGCTTCTTGCTCCTAGTAGTGATGGCCTCCAACCTACTTGCGATGGCCTCCACCGAGCATAGCGTCCTTGCTCTTTTCCTTGGGCCAGATCTTCTACTTCTTCTACTTCTACTTTCGTCTGGGTTCCAATTCAAAGTCTCTGAGAAATCGCTCAAGTTGCAGGGATTAACATAAATTTCCGCGTCCAATCGACACATACTGGAAAAACAATGAACACATACCTCGACTATCATCGACTCCACAAACATGTCAAAACTTCTTTTCGAGCCTCCGTAGGTCCGTCTGACAGCGTGGATCTTTCAACTCGGGGCTTTCACCAGGTCTCTGATTGTGCGTCAAACATCGAAAAGACATCTGTGAACCACCACATGTGGGAACTCGCTCGCCCTCGACGTTCGCCTCCACAAGCTTTAAGAAGCTATCCAGGAAGGGCCGAGCCTCATGGGTGGCGGTTGCGTGCGGCGGTTGCGTGCGGAGGGATTCCCTCCGCGAGCGGACGCAGTGGAGTCGAAAGCTGCAAATACTGGAAGCTACAGTACTGGTTTGGGAAGTCTGATCAACCCAGAACATACTCTTGAGTTCTGCACAGAACTGCACCAATTCTTTGTAAGCAAGCGACAATGCTCATCTACAAGGGTGCACCTTATGTCTTCTTTCAACAACTAGGATGCTTCAATCCAAAACGCCAGCTTCTTGTACCGTCCCAGAACCCATCCACACCTTCTGCGCCACGACCTTGGCCGCATCTTCTGGTCTCATCTTGGGGGGCAGCCGCTCCTGGCCCGGGAGGATCTGGCAGCCGCTCCTGGCCCCTTTTTCACATTTGTTCCAAGCAGTAAAATAAGTCTAGCACGTCTCAATCAGGGGTCTTCTGCTCCCATCTGTCGAGGTCAGTGCTACCCAGGGTGTCCCTGAAAGTCTGCTCCCATCCTTCCGAAGTCCGACCGTGAAAAACAAACAGTTTCTGGTGATCTCAATCTACCTGCGGACTTCAGGTGGAGTCCTTGGGACTTCAGGTGGAGTTTTTCATCCCAAACAAGAACCAGGTTTGTTCCTCTCCACTTGGCGAGCTTCCTACGCCCAGCCACCCATCCAATGAGAATCCGGTGCATGCACGTGTGTTTTCTGCATCGCTACACGTCCCCTGCCTTGGATAAAATGGGCGCCATGACCCAAAGGTGTGTGCTATAATCAAAGAATTGCTGAAACGAACAAATCACCCCTGACTCTCAAGACATCGCCGGAAGATGCTGGAAGCCTTGTAGGCAAAATGAATGGATCGATCATTTCGCCTAAGGATCTTCAGGATTCGGCAGTGGAATACACAAGGAGTTTCTGAAGAAGTATGTGGACGTTCTTGAAAGAACTGAAGAACGTGCTGGAGTCTCGTGCAGCTTTTTACCACACTCGAGCCCGCTTGCGGCCGAGAGTGCGGAGGATGCGCTACAGTCCATACAGCAGCGGAAAACCAGTGCAACGACCAATCAAGACAGGGCAATTCAAGGAAGTGGTATGGTTTGGAAGAAAACATAAATTATGATAATGCGCCAATTCATCCAAGCCTTGCAAGCTAAAAAACAACAACAAATCATTTCGAAGAAACCGACCCTGAAAACACCTTGGCATACAAAAGCTGTATCCTAGTCCTAGCTCGAGCTGAAACAGGTGAACCGAAGTTGGCACAAAGAACGCAAATACTGAGCTGTACAGAAACAAGTGAGCGAAATTTATTCAATGCAGGAAAATCCTGAAGCAGGGGAAGTGCAGTTGCTGCAACCATGACAGTAATTTGTCCCTCCAATCTTGCTGGCGCAACTATTCAATAAACAATGCTTGCGAGACCACTACCCGCATCAACAAAAACAAACAACGTATCCAAAAACAAATCTGTAGGTCTTAGGTGGTAGATCCCTAACACCCTTCAATCACACCCTCAACTATAGCTGGCATTCCAAAGAACCCACCGACCTGCACCGGGCGCTCGCCGCACCGCGGGCGCTCGCACCCCGTCGGGATCCAAATGACGCCAGAGCGCCGTCCGCAGCTTTCGGGATTCCTGGCGTCAGGGAACGCGTGGAGCCTCGTGGAGCTGTATGCAATTAAGCCATGGGGCATCATCGGGATAAAGAGATGACACTGGATAACAAGGTGATAACAAGGTGATACTGCCTGATCTTGTTTGGGAGTTGGTTTCGACAAGTCACACATTGTTTATCAAAAAACTCGTGGATGGCATAGAATGGCATCATTCAGTGCCCCCCATATTTTTCCATGTATGCACAGCGCCTGGTTTACCAGGCCCAGCATCTTGCAGGTGCCCTCAACACCGACATGTGCAAAACGTCAGGGTTGTACGAGTACCAACTTGTTAGCCAAGAATGTGGGTCATGAGTGGTGTCAGTCATGAATTTAAGCTAGGAAGGTCAAGCGGCGCAGCGAAAGAGTAACTTTTGTCCAAAAACATCGCTGCACTTTGTGAGAAAACTCAGACTTTGTGAGTCGAGACGAAAAAAATTGTTCGAAGTTCGCTTCGATTCGTGCTGTGTGCTGTATCGATCACTGCGTCGCCGCAGCTTTCTTTGGGGACAGATGTCCTTTTGGGAATAGAGGGGTCGATTTAGTAGCCGCGTAGCCGGCGTAGCCTATTGCTGGTTCACTTGGGGTTGTCCCGTCTATATAGACCTCAAGTTCCCCATGAAAATCACATGGAGGGGTCAGTCCTGCTCATTCTTTAGTGATTTCCTGCAAAATGATGAATGTCAGCTCCCTAGGAAATGAGGAACGCAGCCTCATGAGGCAGTGTTTGGCATTCTCTAGAAATCATTAGAAAATTGCAAGAATTTGCAAGCGCAGCCATTTCGCCCATGTTTGGCGCATCTTCGGTTTGGTCAGACGTTTGCCATTTTCTAGCGGATCCTGCTTCTACGTGCTGTGAGGAGTCCCAACAGCAAACAAAAGCATACAAAAGCTAAGTGTATTGAACAACTACAACACCCCGGAAACACCGCCACGATCCGGCGAATCAAGTGGCTTTGGTGTCTCGACCAAAAGTGCCAGAAATGGAAACATAGGGTGCCCTAGGGACAGCCAGACCAAAGTCACTAGAAAATGAAGGTTCTAGGGTTTTAGGTGGCGCCTTCATTTTCAAGTGGCTTTGGTGTCGCCACCAAGAGTGCCAGAAATGGACAGATAGGATACCCAAGGACAACATTCACTAGAAAATGAAGGTTCTAGGGTTTTAGGCGGCATCAGCATCTCCTCATTTTCTAGTGGCTTCGGTGTCTCGACCAGGAGTGCCAGAAATGGAAAGATAATGAAAAATAGGGTACCCAAGGGACAGCCAGAGCAAAGTCACTAGAACATGAAGGTTCTAGGGCTTTAGGTGGCACCTCCTCATTTTATGTTTCATGTTTTTGTTTCTAGATCTTGAATTTATGTCTCTATATCTTTATATTGAACTTTATGTTTCTAGATCTTGAGTATTTCCAAATATGGTTCTTGTTTGTTATGTTTTACTTAAACTCGTCTTGACTCATCACGGTTCATCATGTTTGCCAGAAAAGAGGAACCTCACTAGAAAATGAGGATGCAGGTGGGATCAAGAAAACAAGGTGATGTCTAGAAAATGACCCTGCCAGCATGCCTATGAGACCTGTGTTTCTCATTTTCTAGTGACCTACAGGTCACTAGATAATGCATTATTACCTGACCCCTTCCCGTGAGTTTACATCCTTGAGACTAAAGAATGCCCGTTTCTATAGACGTCAACCCCTCCCATTTTCTAGTCCGAATATCATGGAGGGTTAATCAAGTAAAAGGACATCGTCAGGTCATTGAAATAGTTTGAGGTCATCGGGTTGCCGGTCATCGGGTCCCCATAAAGTCCGTCCGATGTTGTCATCACGCGTTTGAGATGTTGCGATAACGTCCAACCAATGTGATTGACTAGTTGTGATTGACGAGTTTTTGGTCGGTCCTCAGGTCCACCCTGAAGTCTTTCTTCGTCGAAAACGATCTGGCCAAAGCCGGTGAGATGCTACAAGCCGAACAGAGATCTCGCCAAGACCCAATAGCGCCCATTGCTTTGCTCTTGAAGAGGCCTCAGCATCCACGAGCATCGACGCGAAGTCAGGGAAATGCATTTTTGCCACAACATCAAAGAACGGAAATTGAACACGATCAGGTCTCGGAAAACACGTTGCCTCTCCAAAGCTGGTAGTGAAAGAAACATCCTTTCGGTGATGAAAAGGATGATGTCAAATAAACAAAAGTCTGCCCAAATTCGCAGTCAAAAGGATTAAAACCAACACTACAGTTGACCAGCACTTTAACATCAAACCACCGTCCGGAGTGCTAGCTAGTGTCAACCCAGGACTAAAAGATAGATAGATAGACAGATTAGATTAGGTTAGGTTAGATTAGATGAGATAGATATGGACAGAAATAAATACATAAATGGGAGTTGATCTAAATTCCTTTATCCGGGATCCGTCATTTTCGCAAAAAAAATACTTTTGCCAAACTTTCGCCTTCCTGCGTTTTATCTTTCGCCGAAGTATGTTGTATTTATGTGTGCCATGTCTGTTGTGTTTTGTTCACGTCAATGGCTTCTTCTTTACTGGCAAACACAAAATAAAAACTTCACTGTTTGTCAGCATGTGTCTTCTACTTAACTGTTGACACCCTGTACGTCTCTTTTGTTTCTCCTGGGTGTCAGCAAGAAACAAAAATGGAAGAACCACTGTAGTAGCTGGTCGTTCAAACTTACTCATAATGGGCTGGGGGTCAGATGTGGCAGGGTGAACTTTCGCCAATCTTGAGCTGAACTTTCGCCAAACTTTCGCCTTTTGCGGGGTAGAGTTTTGTGGCAAAGCCACCCCCCCCAAAGCAGGAGCAGGAATAGTAGTAGTAGTAGTAGTAGTCGTAGTAGAAGTAGTAGTAGTAGTAGAAGTAGTAGTAGTAGTCGTCGTCGTCGTCGTAGAAGTAGTACTAGTAGTAGTGGTGGTAGTAGTAGAAATAGTAGTAGAAATAGTACTAGTAGTAGTAGTAGTAGAAAAAGTAGTAGTAGTAGGTAATAGTAGTAGTAGTAGTAGTAGTAGAAGTAGTAGGTAGTAGTAGGTAGTAGTAGGTAGTAGTAGGTAGTAGTA
>CAXAMN010000001.1:2243890-2256661 GCA_963970005.1 Durusdinium trenchii | reverse complement strand
GTAGTAGTAGTAGTAGTAGTAGTAGTAGTAGTAGTAGTAGTAGTAGTCGTAGTAGTAGAAGTAGTAGTAGCCGCAGCAGCAGCAGGTTATCTAACTTCCACAGCTCATCTAACTTCTGAGTCACTGCCACCAGCTGTTCAGGAAGCAAATGAACATTCATACAAAAGTACATATTTGATCTTTCGCCAGATCTTTCGCAAAAAAAAATTACTTTCGCCAACTCGAGAAAAACTTTCGCCAAATGAGATTTTGATATGTTCCGGGTCATCGTCATACACAATGCTGTCTAGGACCTTTAAATCGACAACCAAATAAAGAAACGATAGATAGATAGTTAGATAGATAGACAGATAGAAAGATAGATTGATAGATAGAAGGATAGACAGATAGAAAGCTAAATAGGTAGATAGACAAATAGATAGATAGTATGTGGACAGTAGTAGAAAGAAGAAGAAACAAAGAAACCGTAGTGGTAGTAGTAGTAGTAGTAGTAGGTAGTAGTCGTCGTGGGACTAGTAGTAGTAGTAGTAGTAGCAGTAGTAGTAGTAGTAGTAGCGGTAGTAGTGGTAGTAGTAGTAATAGTAGCTGGTAGCGCTAGTGGTAGTGGTAGTCGTAGGAGTATAGTTAGTAGATGATTGTAGTATGAAGATAGTATGAAGATAGTAGCAGTAGCAGTAGCAGCAGTAGTACCAGTAGCAGTACCAGCAAGAAGTAGCAGTAGCAGTAGCAGTAGTAATAGTGGTGGTGGTAGTGGTGGTAGTAGTAGTGGTGCTAGTGGTAGTAGTGGTAGTAGTCGTAGTGGTGGTAGTACTACTGGTAGTACTAGTGGTAGTGGTAGTACTAGTAGTGGGTGCCTTAAGGGTCGATGTCTGGGGAACCATTTCGTGACGTCCTGTGACCTGCGGTACGAATGGTTGGTTCTGTGGTCCTACTCTATCTTGTAAGATCTGTAAGCTGTGCTCGTGGTTGCGTCATAACATGTTGTCAAACATCCAATGATGCCTTGGATGGCCTTCCCTGCATGCACGAAAACGAGACTGGGCTGTCAGCCCATCCTTTCGAGCGCCCAGTGAGCACATAGCCCATCGTCTCACTGTCATCCACTTGGCACCAAGTGGGTTGGCCTCAAGCGCCCTGCATTTCGCAAATTCGGTGGCGCGCGAATCGCGCGCTATTCCGAAGCAAAAATGCCCCTCGTGATGCTGCCCCACACCCGGCCAGCGGTGTGACAAGCGCTCGTCAGATCAGATCAGATCTGGTGCCAGAGCTCTTGTTGGGTAGGGCTGCTGCCAGCTTATTCACCTACAAGCTGGCAGCCATGCTCGGTTTTCTGCACCACGTACAGGAAACACCCACCCCATTCAATGCCACTCCGAAAACAAGTCGGTCCACAAAAAGCACAAAAATGCCATTAAGAAAACAGCCCAAAGCGGCTCGAAGTCCGCTCTGTAGCCAGTCTCTTCCGCCAGCTGCTTGCTTGCCTGGACTCCGGTTTTCTTGCCCGCCCGCCCACCGTGGTTTCGTCTTTTCAACACTGAGATGCGTCCAATTGGGTCCAAATGTTCTATGACAGTATTCTTGCAAAGCAATATTATACATAGACATTATGTATAGTACTTGTATATATATATATTGTATTGTATATGTATTACTGTATTACTTAACCATAATTGTATATGATTGAAATCCTAGAACAGAAAACATCCCTCAATAGCTTGCCAGCACACGTCAAGCACATGTCTCCCTCCCCCCTGGCCAGAGCCGTTGATTGTGTTATTCCGCTTTTCTGGGCAACACTTTGCTCATGTACTGTAACATGCATGGTCTTTTCTCCGGATCCGCCATCTACCACTTGAAAACCAATAGAGTGAGGTTAGTTCATAAGGCTGCCCTATTAATCCCATGGGCCTCACTTGAACATGTTGGTTGGGTGTTTTTTGATGCCCAAAGGTTGGGATTTACACCAATCCCAAAGGCACGCACCTGTAGAAAGGGTTTCAGGAGTAGGTTGATGCCCCGAAGTTGATTCATCTGCCACCTGCTGCCAACATGCTGACCTACATCATTCCAAGTTTCATGATGTTTCATGTGACCACCACGTAGATCTTATCTCCCTCAAGCGAGCTTTTCTTGGGATGCTTTTGAGCACGCAATTCTGCAAGGTGGAGGTTGTTCACAGGACATGTTTGTGCTCTAGTTGGGTCATCATCACAGCCAGGAGCTTCCCAACAGGGCAAATGGCTGGTCAAGTCTAGTGCACCACCACGCCTGCAGGATTAGCGTTGCAGCTTCAGTCTGAACCTTCAAAGAAGCAACACGTGATCACTGGAGTCACTCGAGGACCAGATGATCGGGGAAATATATGAGACTTTATATCCTGCAATACATTGAAATACTGACTCTTCATCAGGGACTCATGGTACCTGATGGTGATCAGTGGTCTGGTACGTTCTGGTACCACGGCCCAAGGGGGCCGCTAGATTGGGTGAAGAGGATCTTTCGGAAGTCTTTGATCTCTGAAGCACTTGTTCCTAGTAGCGAACATTGTTACTACTAGTAAGGCACTTGTTACTAGTAGCGATGCACTTGTTTCTACTAGCTTCTCCCAATGAAACTATCCCAAACTCCACGGTCTTCTCGGCCCTTCGGGGGTCACGTCGACCCCCCCTCGCGCGGCCACGCGTGGCGGTCCGAGCGGCTCGTGGCTTGGTGATCAACACCTGTGGCGTCTCTGAGGGCGGGTCTTCACCGGTCGAAAGATCGCTGAAAAATCACCGAAAAGTCGGTAGCCAGGATGGGACTACACCAAGGCCCGGATGAATCATGGATGAATCATGCATCCCAAGTAGAGTGTTGAACAGAATTGGATGCATCCCAACCCAGTTTTTGTTCTTCGGAACTCGTCGTCAAAGGTCGATCGAGAAGCCCCATGACCGGCCCCATCATTTTTATGCCGAAACGAGAAGCTTCCCATCCTCTGTAAATAATTAGTCGTGAGATCTAATGAACATGGTGTACAAATACTTGTGCAGTTTGTATAGTGTTTTGATGTGTTTTGTGTGTGTGTGTTCTTTTGCGAAACCTGCTTTGTCAACGTGGGCAGACCAGTCGGAATTCCGTGATGCTTCCCTTGAAACTAGGTGTTGCAATGTCGATGTGTTTGGTTTGAACAAAATTATGAAACAAAACATGGCAGCACGTGTTCGCTGTGTGCGTGCTTGGTTCCAATCTGTTCTCATGTTCAAATGCAATCCTGATAATAAGAGACATGTCTTCTTTAAACATAAATCTCACATATTGTGGAGGAAAAAAAAACAGGTAGCTGAGCACCTGACCACTAGAATCCTTCATTGCTGAAACCAATTTAAACACACAGGCCTGGTGACAACCCCAACATAGTTTGCATGTTTTGAGGACATCCTCACAGGTCATGGATGTTCAATTAGACATAAACACAAAACATCACAAAACCAAAGTGCTAAGCGGGCAGTGTGGCTATGCCAACGTCCACCAACGGCTCACAGAAAATGGTTTGATTCAACAGGGCACCACTCAGAATTCACAACCTCCGAAGGGCACCACTTTTAGGAAACCACCCACCCAATTTACAACCAACTCAAATGGCTGTGCGTCAACCCCACCAGTAATCTATTCCGTTGATGTTCGGTGGTCAACCAGGGTCCCCCGGTTTGATGACCCAGCCCACATGAAGACGCCCATGTTCTTGGCCGCCAAACCAAGACTTTCAGCACCCTTTTGTCCATGAAGAACGAGGCCAGATCCTGAATATCCATGCGCACCTGCAGCGGCCCTCGGATCCCGGAAGATCCGAAGATCCGAACCCCGAAGAAGCGGAGGCTGGGCCCGAAACCGTGAAAAGCCGTGAATCTGTGAACGGCCAAGCGGGCCCAAAGTGGTGATTGTGGAGCTCCATCGTCTGTTCACTGCAGGATCCTGATACCTTCCTTGGATCCATCTAGTCAGGGGGGGAACACGTCTGGACCGCAAAGGTTTCTAGATCGTCAGAATCTTGGAAAGTGGATGAGAGTGGTTTCGCACCATGTCCTGACGTATCAATGAAAGCTGTTCTTTGCCCAGTCATACCCGGATCAACTGGCGCGTATTAGTATAAGTCGATGAATGTAATAGCAAACAGTTGACAGTTGTCGCGTATAACTATATAACCGCAAAATGTTCTTGTTCACTTGGTGTTAAGCCAAGGTTGCACCCTAAGGTTCACTAAAAACCCACAAACACCGATTTTCCTGCATCATCTTGCATCACATCGCATGTCTTCTGAAAGCACGACAATTAGTAACAAGAAGCTACGAGAACCAAGGGCGACGTTTGGCTCAAGGACGCTAGCCGAAGCCGACCCATCGCAGCGAAAAACCCCGCGCCGCACCTCAGTGAGGCCTAGGCCCTGGCAGTTGTCGCCGATGAAGGCGCCCAACTGCACCACGTTCGCCCGGAGCGACGTCGGAGGACGGAGGACAGCGTCGGGCAAAACGGGTGGTGTTTGGGTGGCAACGCACATGAAACTCTCTATATATATATATATAATGTCCCTTTGTTCAAACAAAGAGGTCTAAGAACTCCATGAAACTCTTCAAGCAATATGATGTGGTTTTAACATGTTTTAACGCTTCCCATGTGTTTTGTCCCTTTTGTGCTTTTTTCTGCTCTCTGCCTTGAATCATTGTTCGACTCTCCAGTCAAATTGAGTCTCTCTCCAGAAGGTTTGATCTCGAAAAATCTGGAAACCGGTGGTGTATTCTGACCGCAGGCAGACTGGGGGCAGTCCTTGCAACATACAAAACGGTTGAGCATTGCTGCCGTTGAGACATCGATCTATCATCTGACTGGGCGATGGATGCAAATGGATGTTCGAGTGGGATGCAATGGATGGTCGAGTCCCAGAGCTAAGGCTGCCACACAAAGCCTGCTCCTTGGCCACAAGCACGAGATGAATTCCATCAGATTGAACAACGGCTTGATGAATTCCATCCCAAAGAAGCTGCGGAATCTGCATAACGATGCCTGAAACCGAGCGCTGCACTTCCCCGTGAAGTACGCTGTGGAACGAAAAGGAAGCACCTGGCAACGAAGGGCGCTGCGCATGCGTACGCTGTGCTGCACGGAGACCCTCACCCTCACCTGGTATGGGGTGTGGACTAAGATGGAACAAAACGAGCGTCAAATGCCACCTGCTTGGTGGATCGTGTTTTGGAAGGGTTGAGTTAGTTTGTCCCCCAAGAAGTTTGCCGGACCCTAGAAGCTCTACACATGGTCACTGCAGCCGCAATGAAACAAAACGAGCGTCAAAAAGGACTTGGATTAGCCCTCCAATCTTAAACCATCTATACTACCTATCAAACTACCTACAAGTACTGTATCAAGTATTGTTGTGCTTTTTTGTGTTTGCTGTCTTCCTTTTGTTTTCAGGATTTGTATTGATGATGTGTCCCTTCGAAAGGGAAAACCACTCACGGGCGAGCGACGGTCTGCCGGCGGGGCAGCTCCCAAACAGTGGTGGTCTGCATGGGGCAAAGGCGATGCCCAAGTGAATCTGTGGAGGGAATGAGGGGGGGGAATGAGTTACAAGTTCTACTATAACTTATAACAAACGTATAAGTCATTCCGTCCACAAATACACCTATAAATGATCATTTGCTCCCTATAGACTCGGAAATCCCATAGCATTAAATAATATTAAATACAGCAAACATGCAGGAGAACTGATTGGTTGGAAAATTGGGGGGCACTGAAAGCACCAGGTACTCTGGATTCCCAAGGAGATCCAAGTTTAACGTCCCAAAGTCATCCAAAGTCCACCTTTTGCTCCAAGACTTGGCGCTCCTGACGGCTCGCTACCAAGAACTGGGGAGAACCCGCCACCCTTTTTGGGGGAGTGTGGAACGTGTGGAACAGAGTGCAGAACGTACAGAACAGAGATCATCAGTGGAGAAATGCACAAGCTACAGGAATGCAAAAACTGGAGCCTGCTTGTTTTGGCCGCAGAAAGGGTTCCTCTTTCCCCCTCCTCTAACTAGCTGTCCATCGGTGTCCATCGCCGAGGTCAAAAGTGCAGCCCCCACGAAAATTCACCAGTGGCACGCAATGGAACATATAGAACTGATTAGTTACTCGTGTTCCAAGGGTCTTTCTATCTTCCTGCAGTTTGTGCATAGTTGTAGCAAACACTAGGAACATTCATGCATCAAATTCAGGCGTTTGTTGATACCTTGGCACAGGCTTTGCACATCTCATCAACCAATCCATTGGTTGGCACTTGTACTTGTGGATCTTGTGGCGGTTTTTGACATGTTTCGACAGCTGCGAGGACCAGATCGACTCCTCCTCTGATGCTAAAGTCAACCATTGCTGAGCAATCTGCTCCCTCTCCTGACGTCAATGTGCAGGGTCAAGACAGGCATCCCTTGAGATATCCTTTCCCTCAAGCGGCTTGGAGATGTTTTTACTGGGATGGGTTGGGAAAGCCTTCTGCTATCTTCCAAGTACTCTTTTCTGCTAAGGTTCACATTCCAGGGTCACCCAGTCTGATTCCAAAACACGGCGGGATGCGACAAGATCGTCTGGATAGCGACGAGATCCAGGTGGGTCAAAACCTCGCCCCAAGTATCCATGGTAGCTTGATGTAGCTTATGATAGTCAAGTTCGTTCATGTTGGGAGGTTAACAAAAGTCTCAGACCTTTGAGACTGGACACACACTTGAATTACCCGGCTGAGCACACAAATGTGTCAGCCAGCATCTGGACCTGCCAGATGTGATTCGTTGTGATCAAGGTAGTGATGCAGCATTAGTTGTCATCAAGGTGATGCTGGATTAGTTGTGATCAAAGCCTTTGCAATGAATCAATGATTGAGTTATTTTGAACTAAAGCAGGGCCATTAAACAGCGTACTCAACAGTTTCAGCAAAATGATGTAAACACACACACACACAGACTCACTAAACAACGACAGTCAAGCCACAACTCTGACTCAAAGAAAGGGTGTGATAAGGACATGCTGCATTACCCCTTCATTGGCATAAGCACGCCTAAGCAATACGGATTGGATGGATGCTTTCCACAGCTTGAAAAGTCGTAGAACTCAAAGCCTAGGATCGATGGACGAGGAAGATCACTGTCCTCCCCATTGACCCACGCACTACTAACCCGGTCACCCATGATGGGGGCCGTAGCAGCTCGAGAGCCTGGCCTGGTTGTCCACGAATCGTATCTCATACTCTTCACCACCACCTGCCGTGGAAATACCACAAGTGACTCTCACTGCCAGGGACTACAACACACACATATATATATATTATTACTGTCCAGTCTCTCTCTATATACATAATATTGTGTTTATATATAATATATATATATACAATTTTGTATTATATATATGTTGGGGGTCCCCCTATCCTTTTGGCACACCCAGCGCTAATCTGGTCAATCTCGCTATGTTTTACATGCCGCTGCAAATGGGTCGGGAATAGTTTTTAATGCGGTTCTGCGGTTCCAAGGATCTCTTAATCTGGTAATTCTGATCGTAGCTAGACGTATTATATACCGACCCAGTACCGGACAGTATCCCCCAAAACTGAAAGTCTGAAATGGACTCTGCTGCAGCCATTGTGCATCTTACAAATCAAAAGCGTGCCAAGCTTTCCACATCTTTCCAATCTTTCCAAGGACTGCAACCTCCCCTCCCTCTACAAGGCAAAGCCCTCCAATGTGATGCCTTGCGCACTCGCTGAGTGCAACGGCCAGCGCAACTGCTGTGAGCTGTACAAAGGCAACACACATTCTTTGTAGCAGGAGGAGAGCAAAATGTCAACAGCCATGGGCAATTGGCTGGACGGGCCACATAAGCAAACTGCGGGACCATGGCAGTCTTCCGCCAAAGGAGCTCTATTATGCCCTATTAAGGAACATTTGGAAAGAAAAGACTCTCAACGACCCCAGCTGCCCAAGCTTCTCCACTTGTAGCGTCCTTGCTTGTAGTGCCCGACCATTGAGATCTTCCCGAACCACGAATTCTCCCCTTGGATTCCGGTGACTCCCATCATCCCATCGCGACGCGTCGCGGACGCCGCGATGCGTCGCGCACCTCCTTCCCCCACTTCGGTGGGCGGCGGCGGCACATCCACCGTGGCACCCTTCAGTGCCAGCCTTGGGCGGCGCCGCGGCGGTCAGAACGCCGGGTTTGCCATCGGGAGGCAGAGTCCGTGGTCCGTGACCGTGCCTGGTACGTGGCCGTGGCAGGCCTGGCACATGGTGCCGGGCGTGTTGCCGGTGCGATTTCTCAAGGAATTGGATTCATGTTGATTCAGGTTTGAACAAGCAAGATGCACTGAACCAGACTCACCAAGTAATCCCTAGTGAGCATGCGAGGTTTGACCACAAGTACTCTGATTGGATGTTGCATCTTTGATGGGTGTAATTATTCATTTCGGCTGGCACTAGTCGGAAGATCAACTGTGAGTCCATCACGTGAGTTGTACGAGATATTATTGCAAGCGACATATGGCTACACCATGATCTCACAACGTCCAAGAACATCCAGGTGAGGCAATTTGATGCATTCCTAGGTCTGCAACATTGTTCTGATCTGGATGTCTGATAAGAGCTAGTATCTTCTATACTATAATACTATACTTACATATTACTTACATATAAATACATCTATATATATATACTTGTTCCCTAGTAGTAGTGGTAGGCAAGAACATAATGAACCTAAGAACATGTCAGATTCCTCAAAGGATCCCCAGATCCTCAGGGCCCATATGCTGCATCCGCACTCCGACCCACGGTGCCCCGGTCTGGTGAACACCGGCCGCCTCCGACCCAAGCGGGTGCTAGGATCGCCAGGATCGCCAACGTCACCGGGCGGACGGCTCGCGACGAAGGGCGGTGCCAGTTCCACTGGTTTCCAAGCGCCATGCTCGGCATCGAAACAAAAAAGGATGAAAACCAAGGAAGGTATCAACTGCGTGTGCCGGTTGGGAGACATGACAAGTGCTTGGTTTCTGCACAACCTGGGTGAAGTGTAAATGAAACTTTTCAATGGCAACTGACTTCCACTGCCGTCCTTGCTTTACGACCCAAAGCTCTTAGATGATAGTGATGCAGTGATACAATCAACATATCACTGTGATTGTCTGACAATATCACAGTGATACAATCATAGCTCTTTGATTGTCTGACACAATCAAAATCTCTCAGACAGTTCAATCGTGTCGGCCCAGTTCGTCAGACAATGGTGTCCTCTCAAGTGCCAGGCTGCGGCAATTCCAACGCTGCCAGGTCAGTCAAACAGCGTTTAGAAAAAATGATACTGCAGGCCAGGCTGTTTCTTCAATGATTTGTTCAATGAACATCTCATGTCCTGCGGAACCAATGGCTTCAGATGAATTTGCATTGCTCCGCTCCCGGTGTTGGATTGTGTTGGGTCTAAACAGCGTATAATCAACCCTTTCGGATGAGCAACAACCAAGGGGTACTATTCAGTTTTGAACACAGCAATTCATATATAATTCATCATGATACTCCTTCGCATGGACTCGCACGGAGAAAAGCCTGCGCCCCATAACTAGGTCTATCACAGCAAGGGGGGAACCTCTTGAAATGATTATTCATCTTTTGTTCTGTTTCCGCTCACACCAAGTCCATTGGAAGTCCATCAACCAGATCCTTCCGGGGCGATGCATTTCGGGGAACCAACGCTCCCATTCGGGCCAAAACGGTCCTGTTCACTGCCATGCATTGCTCTGGTCTATGCCAGGTGCTTTGAAATCCGGTCTATCAACACGATCATCAAAGCAAGCTTTGAACAAACAAAAACAACAACATTGCCTTTTGAGATCTATTGAGGCTCTTGCCACCCAAAAATGCTGTGATTGCATATCATAGCCCATCCATGCAACAATGGTATCTTTCTGAGCAGATTCACCCCACTGAATCTGAAGACAGATGCCCTTGACCATTCCAGTGACCACTGCTAGTCTTAGTATGCTCGAAGGTCTTCTTCAGAAGGAAAGTTCTGAGATCAAACAACCCAGTCCCACGGTATGATACCTTAGACTTCCGCACATTTAAATCACGACATACTTAATAATATTGTGAATTGCCTGTTTTGCTTACATGTTCTATCTACTCCGGGGAAACCTATACAGCTAGATACACTGACATTGTAGTACCTATTTCTAAAGCAGCAATCTGAGGTGTACCTTCTTTTAATTCGGACATTGCGCTGCTCTCATTTGCAGTTGTAGAACCGCCATCGCCTCAAACTGCTGCGCTTTGCTTCACTCCAAGACGGTTTTCGACAGGTGTTGATTCTGCCAAACATGGGCAAACATCTTGGCACGAATGGAGCATCAGTTGGAGTGCGGGGTCGCTTCAGGTGTGTTTTGGGTTGCTCTGCTGCCCAGTTGCTATTTCAACCAGGCCACCTGAGAGGAGCACCTGGCGAATCACATCCCATGCGCTTACGATGGGGAAATGTGAGGTACTGTGCTCAATGAAACGTACTTATGGATCTGGATGACCATCACTCTCAGATCCACAGTGGCTGACACTCGAAGCCAGGTATTGTTACATGCTGTAATCTGCCTGTCATCACAACCTATCGGGCCTTGAGTCAGAAACTAAGCTCATTCTCATTCCGTAAAATCAGGTGTTCTCTCACAAGGGACTCACGTATGGATTTGTTGTCCAGGTGCTGTGATCCGAGGTATCAGTTAAAGCCAAGGTTCCATCTGAGCAAGCTTCAAAATCTTTCACATGAGCCCGAATCAAAACAGCGTAGCCCTCAGTGAAACTCCTCCCAGCCCACAGTAAGATGTTTACTCATTGAACTTCTCCTATCTCCTCTTGCAGGCAAGCTTGCTGAGTAAGGCTTAGTATATTAAGCCTTCTAGCCAGCCAAATCAAGTCCAAACTTTTAAAGGGTATAGTTACTTCATTAAAAGTAGCTGGGCCCCAGTTCAACGCCTTGGTAAAACAACCAGATCCACGATCAACCCGGGCCGCAGGTGTCCCCCATGTCACATACCCCTAGGCCTCGACCATCTTGATCGATTCTCCCATCACCTCCCTCAAAGCTCCGAACATCCACGCCTGACGCTCCTGCATCTCCACATCCAATTGCACTGAGCAGTGTCGGGCCACCGCAGCGAAATGATCTGGGCGCTGAAAGCGGTCGCGGAGTTGAAGTGAAGGATGTTCTTGACCCAACGAGTATGAAGGAACACCCCTCAGCAAGAACACATCGAACGTGAACACTATATAAGTGTTGCCAAACTTCAACAAACATGGGAGCGCCGGACATACCTTCAACGCGTTTTGAGTTCAATAGAGGGAATTGGAGACATAGGTCGACCCCATCGGTGATGCAGCTGAATGATGTAGGTGTCGATGATGTTTTTTTGGTTCAATGCTCATGAAGTGCTTCGAGCTTCCTTGCAGCACCTGACGCAACTCCTAGAGAATCAAGAAATGACTCCACCCCCACAACAGATTCCTTATTAGGATCATGATCCCTTCCCTCATTTCCTACAGGTGCCAAATCCTCTTCAGTCTGACTCGTGTGACTCAACGGAACGGCTCGAAATGGGAGAAATTGAAGCATCGTCCGAATGGGAAAAAGAAAGCAATGGAAGAATGACGGACCGTATGGAGTATGCTGCTCTTCCTGATCCTGACTTCCACTTTGGAGCACCCCAAGTCTTCAACCAAATAGGCCAAAGGCCAAAGTCCCTAGGAGTCGAAAGCGACAGAAGCCAGAAGCCAAAAACCACAGGAACCAAAAGCCACAGAAGCCACCAAAAACCACCACAAACTACAACAAAAGCAAAGCCCAGAATATAACAAACATACAAACCACGCAAGTAAAATCACATAGGACACATATTATCCAGCCAAGAATATACCCGTCACTGCCCTCCAAATTGCAATACTTTAGAATATTTCTTCAAACCAACGCCCACGTCGTTTCTAATGTCACCGATAATGGCGCTTGCCTACACCAGGGATGTGAGCAGACTGAGGGAATCCTCCTGCATGCTCCTTCTACCAGTTTAACCGCCAGGTTCCTCTTCAACGAGCCAAGGCGTCCTTTCAAGGCCCCGATCGTCCTTTCAAGGAGCTAGCCGAAACCGAAACAAGGAAGACCGCAACGCCCACCCTCACCTGGCATCAAGAAGTCCAACTGCTTTTTGGGCAGAAGCACTCGCAAGGGCACGGGAGCGCCGGGCACGGGAGCGCTGGCGCCTCGGACTTGGCAAAGCTTGTGACCAACACGGAAGGGGCCTCCCCGTGGCATGATCCGCCCATGGTCGAGCCACCTGTCGACCGTGACTGCGTGGAAGCTTCAGGTGTAGCCACCGGTGTAGCCACCTGGCCGCTGTAGTTTCATCACTTTGTGAGGTGATTTGATGGGAGCACGAGCGTCCTCAGTGTCCTTCCTCCACTGTTCAGGTTCCAAGGCTTGGAAGTTTGGGATGTTAAGTGTGGTCTTAAACATATAGGCCAGGCCTATCTATGGTTTAGGTCGGTTATTTGAATAGGACCTGGCTCGGGCAAGCCTAGGCAGTCCGTAGCCCTAGGATGGGCCTATCCTGCAGCCTACCTTCGGGCTAGGATGGGATTTGTGATCAAGGTAGGATAGGGTCTATCGTCGGGCATATCATATTCAATGTGAGTCACTGAGCCTGAGTCTGGGATGGTCAAGCTACAGAAGCTTGGGCCCCAATGTGAA
>CAXAMN010000001.1:2210828-2243880 GCA_963970005.1 Durusdinium trenchii | reverse complement strand
AAGCTTGGGCCCCAATGTGAAGCACTGAGTCTGGGATGGTTAAGCTAAGCTTGCCACAGAGTTGCAATATTGGAAAGCACCATGCCCAATGTGAGTGACTGAGTTCGGAATGGTCAGGTGACCAAAGACTTTCAATTCTGAAAGGCACAATTCTCAATGTCGGTCACTGAGTTTTGGATGGTCAGTCAGGCTCGCCAAAGAGCTGCAACTGCGAAAAGTAAAAGAATCAATGTGAGTCACCAGGTCCGGTACAGTCAAGCTCACCAAAGAGCTGGAATTTTCAAAGGCGCTAGTAATTTCATGTAATTTCGGTCACGGAGTTGGAGATGGTCAAGCTCGCCAACGAGCTGCAACCTTCAAAGGCGTACGCCCCAATGTGGGTCAGTCAACGAGTCCGGGATTGTCAAGCTCACCAAAGGGCTGCAACTGCGACATGCAAAAGGCTCCAACGTCGGTCACCGAATCTGCGATAATCAACTTAGCCAAGGTGTCATAGCTGACGAACGCCATGGGAGCAATTCCGGTTTCATTGTCTTGAATTCGACAACGAACACCAGTTCTGAGTCAATTTCACTGCTCAAGCCGGCGATTGTATCTTTGTTGGAGCATCTCAGTGTGCTTGGGTTGAAGACAACACTTACAACAGCACTTGCAGCCAGCCAGGTGGTCTTCGACAACAATTTTCATTACAGTAAGTCCTGTGAGTCATCTCGTCCCAGGTCTGCTCTTACCTAATGCCCCTCCCAAACATTGGTTCTCCACTCAACAAACAACAACACAAATGTGCTTCTCCCATACCGATCGGACGACCCTAACCGTCCTTCTCTGTAACTGAGAGGCAAACCCCTTGTCGGGCTTCAGTATAAAGTTTCCCTTGCTAGTCAACAGTTTATAGTCTGTTGCAATCAAACTTGAGCCCTCCATGGATCCAATGTTCAAGCTCTAGCGGCCCCAGGATAGACCTAGGCATCCCCACATCCCCTACCCTGGGCCCTATACCTGCGTTCGCAGGGGGCACCCTAGCAAATGTATAGCTGTGTAGCCCCATACAGTGGGACGTCTGCAGGTCTTCTAGGGGCATGGAGTGAAGATCGAGCGAATTGGGGCAGGTCCCAGGGTGTGTGGGAGCTTGTCCACCCGTCAGCCTGTAACGCTGAGATTAAAGCCATGAACTCCCTTACACAACGATGGAGGATAGAATGAGGATAGAACTGATGCCGTGTTCAGCTTGATCCTCGGAGTCAGAGGAATTCTTTCTACTTCACGATTGCAGTCTTGGACATTGCATGCATATGTTAGGCCGTGTTAGACTAGTTTGCAGAATCTGTCACTGTCTAACACAATATTCTCGACAACAATCACCATTCAAGCCACACGTCATAATAGGCACGTGAACAAAAAAACACATGGCCCTCAACTCTCCAGCTGCTTTGGAACGTGGGATCTCCATTCGGACTGGTCCCATCATTCGGCCTCCGGGCGCTTGAGAAGACCAGGTCCTGCAGGTCCAGCTGCCGCAGGTGCTCCGTCGCGCCTGGTCGACCGACGCGTTCGAAGGGTCGACCGGGGCGACGTCTCAAAACGACGCGTGGACGCCCTGAGAATGCAGGCGGAAATGGATGGCTTCTGTGTTCCCCCAAACTGTTCGGCCCCTGTGATCATTGATTTTGTGGTTGCGGACAACACGTCCAGATCATTTGCCCGAGCACGAAGCCACCACGGCCGTCCTCTGCAATTCTTCGAGTTGTTTCTGCACGCGCTCTTGCAGCATGCGCTGTGTCTGCTCCTGAAATGAAACAAGCGCAGAACCCGAAACATGAGTTTGGACCACGAGAACATCTGCAAAGATACTTTGATGGTATAGCAATCATCATGCTAATCTGGCAATGCTGCTTGAAGCTGCTTGCATAGACCACTTTCTTGAGGGTTCCAAATTGACAACCCTTTCCCCCGTAGAATCCTGCCGTCGACGCTTATGACCTCACACGCACAGGGTCGAGTTTCCGTCCTCCAAAGCTGTTTTGACGAAGGGGATACAGTAATTGACCGTCCCACACTGGCCACACGAAATGGATGTAAATCAACCGCGGCTGATCCTCGATGTTCTAAGATCATCCAAAAAAAAAACAATGTGGCCCCCCACAGGACGAGTCAGAATTAGCTCGGCCACGGCGATTTTGAGGATGCGATGCCTCATCTTAGACCTTACGGACAGGGCAGCATATGGCAGCATCATCGACTCGGTCCTGAAGCTTTTGTGGGTGCAACAGCTGCTGGGGCATCTGAAGTACTTGCGGAGGCGCCGCTGACATGTCCTGCCCAGGTGATTACACCAACAAACAAGTTCCCACGAGATCTCATGCGATTCCCACGGAATCAGCGGCAATTAATTGTTACTCATCAACGCACGCATCAACGCAGCACTGTTGCTTACGGGGATCCCAACCATCCAGCATGCGAAAAAACCATTCTGCCCATGGAGATGTTATTCCCAAGTTCCTGTCACAAAGTGTGAAAGAGGAACTTCAGAGCTCCAACCTAGCTTGGTCCAGAAATTCCATGTCCGAACCGTCGGCGAAGGACATTCTTTTCTCTCGAGTTCCTTTGAAATTCCTCCGGTGCGGAACACGAGGACTCTTTGGTTCACTGGTGGTCAGTGGTGCATAGAAAATTGCGGAGACAATCAAAAGCTACAGAACAAAGGAAGCACCAAACACTTCAGATCAATCGCTTCCAAGGTACCAAGGTGCCGTCCCCTGACCATCCTTTCATCAAACTTCAAAGCGAGGACTGGAGATTCGTCTTTGGCCATGTGTTCGTTCTGGAGCGTTGTCAAGACTGCTCACATTCCGGGGAATCGCCGAGTCTTGGGACTTGGATAAACGATAATTTATTCCCACACACGACCTATGGGCCTGCCATAGGACTGCCGATCAGGCCAGGGGTGGTTTTGGGGGTCAATGTTGGCATATATATGGCAGTCCCAGTGTCTGGGAGTTATTGAAGGTTGTTTTTTCGATTGAACTTTGAACATTCCAAAGAGTGTGGTCGTGTTTTTCAGGACCAGGACAAACCTCACTCCCTCCCAAAAAGTTCTGGAAGAAACAACTTCAACCCGGTTTAAGGATAATCCCATGAGGTACTGCCAGGTGAGAAAACCCTGTTTGGACTGTTTCAAAACCTGAGGTTATCTACTTCAATCAGAACAAGTTGAATTTTGCTTTTGAACCCTGTTTGGATATCTCAAAAGGAATTAGGTACACGGTACACATCTACTCGCGGGGCTTGAAATCTCTCGGCTGGCCTCGCCGGCCTCGCCCGACTCGTCCCTGTCCATCTCCGTTTCTCCTCGGTGAAGTCGGTCTCCCCGAGACGGCCATGGTCCGCCAGATCCTGGCGGGCCGTCCGGATCGACGGTCGGGTGAGCCTGAGTGTTGGACGACGATCCTCTGACTCAGATCCTGTTCAGATCCTCTCGGTCAGTGTGGAGTGTTCAGCTGTAGAACTGGTTTTGCCTTGGAGTGAGATGGTGGGGGAACATGGAGTTCTTTCCTTCTCTGCAACTTTCCCGCGAGATGCCCAACACAGCTACAGGCTGGTACGCCGGATCCAACATGGTAGATGGAACACATGACACATGACAAGTCAACCTGCGATGAAACCAGGCGTTCGGCGTTAGTTTGGCGCCACGTCACAATCACATCCATTTCTCTGGCTTGTTCAGCCCAAATCGATCTCCTGCAAGCTGGTGTTAATTCGCGTGGCCGTGGAAAGCATCTGCTCGCGATTGCCTCGCATTGGGGGAATGGGATCCATATAGGATCCATGCACGTAGCGTGGTAGACCAAGCGAATCAGTAGTTTGGGCCTCAAGAAACCCGCAACATCACTACCTGCATTTCTTAGCATTTCTGACCTGCAAAAAAAGCAAGTGCCCGAGATCAAACACCCAGTTTTCCACACCTCCCAAGAATCACGTCCGATGGCCAAGGATGGATGGCCCAAGGAAAGTGCATCAGCATGGAAAGATGTGAATGCATCCGGTCACCGGTCTGGCCAGTCTGTGGCCCAAAACAAAAGCGCCTGCGATGCAAAACCTGTCATCACCGTGTGAGGAGCAAAAGGGTGCAAAACCTGTAGCCATCTATCATACATTCGGAGCGTGAGCCTAGGCCCAAAAATGTGGGACACTCATGGACACTAGCGGGGACCTTTAAACGCACCAAAAACGCTCGGCTTCCGACGTTCGGTTTCCCGCCTTCCGCCACGGCCCAAAAGCGACGACCGAGCTCCGCTGGGTCCGGCAACCGAAGGCGAGCACCCAAGAGCTGCCTCGGTGCGAGCGAGGTGCAAGGTGTCGAAGATTTGGTGTCGATGGAACCGGCTTGGCACCAGAAAGCAACAAACAAAACAATAACAAATGTGGTGCCCCCTCTTTTTTTTGGAAAACGTGTTTGTTGAAACTGAAGAAATGGTTGTGTCATGGAAAGCCCTTTCTCTACAGAAAGAGTTTTTGTCCCTTTCCATGTCATGTGTGAGCCCAAAACGTACAGACTGGTGTCCAGTGTAACTGCCCAATATCATTTTACAGGCGAAAAGATGCGAAAAGTTCCTCTCACAAAATTGTGCAGCTCTTGGAGCCTTATACGTACCTACGATAATTTCTATGCGAGCAACATAGGCCTGGTCACACCTCAGTGTGACAGGCTTTTCCGTGGTGTGTTTTCAAAGTCCTGATGAAAACAATTGCAAGATGCTGCAAGTGTGTTAACGTGCCACTTCTTAGGTCAATTGATGGTTCATCTATGTTCTTAGTCCCTGAGAAGTGATGTGTACTCGTTTTTTCTACATCGGTTTCAAACACATGAGTTGGGAAACCAATGCCACTCCACGTCGGCCTTGCCTTGACTCATCTGGAGTTGAGCCTCGACTCATCGGCAGATTCACCTCATCAGCCTTGAAAGTCAACACCTTCATGGTCATCTGCCAAGTAGCAGCCCCTCCCAAAGCTCTGGTGCTTGCAAGGCAGGGAAGGCCACGCTGGGCAAGAGCCTCAGAATCGACTTCGCAAAAAAATACGACTTTTTGGCACAAAACAGGCGAACAGAATAATCAATTTAAGGATCCCCAAACCTGCATTCATTTGCCAGTGTATGGCGATAACAGCCATGTTGATCATCTTTGAAGAGAAGGAAACCATCAGCCAAGTATGGATGATGGATGATCTAGATTGATCCAAGGCCATTTTGATCCATTTTGGATGATGTAGGCCACTAGAGTTGTTGAGGCCACAGAGTTTTTCCCTTGGCCGAGACACAATGGCAATGTGCCCTCATTGGCGAACAGCCGCCTCAGCAAACAATTGCACTCTGGTTTGGATGGCCAGCAGGACAGCCAATTTGGATTGTCTGGAACAGTGCCGATGCTCCAATGTGCTGGTACTGCTACTTGCTATACCTGCTAATACCTGCTACCTGCGGCAGCAAGGAGCAGCAAGGGAGCATTCCAAATTAATTGGGAATGCAGTATTCCAAACACCATTCGCAAAGCGTATCTGCGTGTATTGAATCATCTACCGAATCTACTGGGTCTGTGAATGCAAGATGCTATGGTTTGATCATGGCAGCATGGCTGCTGAATATGTTATAAGAGGTAGTACACTAAGCGAGGCAAAATAGTCTGGTATGGTGCCCCGCACGCCCATGGCATGTTTGAAGTCAAGGAGCTCTAACATGGCTCGGACAGCCTGCCGTTTCTGCCACATTGTGCCGCGGATGGTCAACACCTGCGGAGGAGATACAGTAGGGAGACGGAGGAATAAAGACAGACCAAGAAGAGTATGAAATTACTTCCATCCCATTGCCCGATGCAAATCCTACCATCACGTTCTTCATTTTTCTTCCCAAGGCTCATGTCCAGCCATTTCCATGTTCATTTGCAGCCCACACCCAAAGAACTAAGCACGCCCCCGCCCCGCCCTGCCCCAAAAGAAAAGACATAATAAGGAAGTCTTTGGGGGTCTACAAGTACCATAAACAGAGGTCGACCATTGAAGACCATGCGGTCCGTTCATGACCCGATGATTTCATGACCGATGATGTCCCCACACAGCCAAAAAAAAAACCTGCAAATCAACATGCAAAACTGATTGGAATCCAAAAATCCCAAAACCTCTCTGATCTTCCCCAAACAGTGTGGGCACACTGAGGGGTTCTTACGGTAGTGGAAAAGCAGGAGTGCTTAGATCGCTGTTCCGCTCGGCTGTGTCCGGCTAATTCGCTGCTATTTACAGTACATCCATGCCTCTCGACATCGTCAATGTGCATTTCGACTGCGCAGGCTCGCCAAATCTGCGTGGGCGCGGCGGGTGCTTCTAACGACTGCGCTCTCGTTGTGGTGCCGTGCGCATTTTCGCACATGGTGATCACTTTTCGTGACAGGTGCAAGGGATCGGAGCTGTTTTACTTCGAACTGCAGTTTTCGTGGCAGGCGCAGCACTTTGGACATGGTGGTGATCGTCGAAGAGCTTTGATTTCGTGATAGGTGCAGTGAATCGTGACTTTTGGACATGTGCCTCGTTTGCAGATTTCGTGGCAGGCGCAGCACTCTGTGACCCTCGATGTGCAGATTTCGTGGCAGGCGCATGCAGATTTCATGGCAGGCGCAGCACTTGGTGAACCTCGAAGTGCAGATTTCGTGGCAGGCGCAGCGCTTGGTGAAAACCTCAAAGTGCAGATTTCGTGGCAGGCGCAGCACTTGGTGAACCTCAAAGTGCAGATTTCGTGGCAGGTACAGCACTTGGTGAACCTTGCCGTGCAGAACTTGGTGAACCTCGAAGTGCAGATTTCGCGGTCGGCGCAGCAGTTGGTGAACCTCGAAGTGCAGCTTTCGCGGCAGGCACAACACTTTGTGAACCTCGTCATGCAGATTTCGTGGTAGGCACAGCACTTCGAACTCTCGCTTCACTTGATCTGTGCTCTCAGATGTGTGATCTTTAGACTTCTGTAGACCTCTGAAACTCTATCCTCGCTTCGCTTGATCTGTGCTTTCAGATGTATGCTCTTTAGACTTCTGTAGACCTCTGAAACTCTATCTCGCTTCGCTTGATCTGTGCTTTCAGATGTGTGCTCTTGAGACTTCTGTAGGCCTCTGAAACGCTAGTTTGTTCTCATATGTGTGCTCTCTAAACCGGTTTTGTGCTCTCAGATGCTCACTCTCTCCCTCCCTCACACTCACCCTCACTCACTCACACACGCTCACACTCACACTCACTCTTCACTCACACTCACATTCACACTCACTCTCACACTCGCACTCACTCACCCTCCCTCACACTCGCTTTCGTCCACACTCACTCTCACTCACACTCACTCTCACTCTCACACACTCACTCACACTCACACTCACACTCACACTCACTCACTCGACTCACTCTCACTCTCACTCACACTCACACTCTCACTCTCACACTCACTCACTCTCCGACTCCTTCATCACCACCATCACCTCTCTGGACCCAATGCGTCTAGATCTCAAGACTTTCTGCTTATAGACCTCACACACACACTGTTTGGGGTCTCTTGCCGGGATACGGTAAGTTTTTTCGTTTGAAAAGTCGAGCCCCAAATCCCTCCAATCGGCATCTCGAGTCGGAAGCCGAAACCGCCGCCTCGCGGCCCTCCGTGGACTCGTGCAGCAGGTGAACACCGACGGCCTCGAGGAAAAACAGAACAAAATGGTACCCAAGGTGACTTGGTTGAGTGAGTACAGTACATGAATGAGTGAATGAGTGACTCATAGTCAGTCATTTGGAATGGCTTGAGGATGAAGAACCACCTTTTTAGTGGCAGCTTCACATATGAGAACAGTCGGAAATCTGTTGAACATCTGTAGAGCCTCAAGAACATCTTTGGGAGTCAGAAACCTCAGATCCTATGGGCAGATTGTGGCAGTGTAGCTGGTGCGCTGAGGGCAAGTGCTGTCGGAGAAGGACTAGCACCCCACAAGAACTATTTGACCTACATATACACTTCTTGAAATAATAATGGAAGTGGAAAACAGGCCCCTGGAAAGTAATTTTTCACCACAAGCAGGTGGTTTTCCACTTCCATGCTAATGGCTCCGAGAGTAGTCCAAGCTTAACAGCAGTCAAACTAGGTCCATCCTACAGTCTGTCTCGCTAGCCGGTACCATGCCTTTGTTCCACGTGATACACCTGGTGAAACACGTGGTGAAACACATGGATGTCACATGTCTCAAAAAGACGGCAGAATAAAAACACCTCCGGCTGTGGCCGTGTTCACGCGGGCGTCAACAATGACACTTCATCTGGTGCATTCAGAGCCTTCGTCTGTCATTTCAGATATGCGTTAATTAATATACATTATATAAGCATGTCATTTCGATCATTTCAGCTCTTGTCCTGAAGAGCAACACTTCACTTGTCAGTGGCAGGTCTCGCCTCTTGTGCTCGCTCAAGCAGGTTTGGCTCTTGAGTCCTCAGTTTAACAATCCACACAAAGGATCGAACATTTATTTGACACCAGCATGACCGGGCCAATGGTTGAGATTTCGGACCTTTGAAACTGTCCCTTGGATATCCTTGGATTTAGAAGCGCAGTATAGCGCAGTGATGTGCACACATCCCAATGGTTGGCTGTGAATTTGAAATTGGCTCGCCATTCAGTCCGGCTTGTGGCGGTTCCGATCATTAGACAAGGAACAAATTGACCCACATTCTTCACCGACACACAAAACATACACCAACCAAACAGGCAAACAAAAATGACTATGAGTTGGCCAAATATCGATGTTCACTGCCTCAAATCGCATTGGCTTCGATGTCCTTACTGCGGGTGTCCTTAAGTTTGAAGCTTCTCATTTTACTTTCTTCCACTCCCTCTCAGCCCGGTCCGCTGGTTGACCGTCCGTCTTTTCCCCACGTCTAGGGACAAGAGCTGCACTTGCTCCGACGTGAAGCCCAAGCGCCACGGCACCAGCGGCGGCTCGGAGACGTGGCGCGCCATGGGACGCTGCGTCTCACCCCGAGACCGTCGGATGGTTTCGATGGTTTGTTTGGATGGTTCGTTTGACTAACATGGTGAAGGGAAAAAACGGATAGTTTGGGGGGGTGTTCCCATTTCAAGGGTGATATTCGGAGAGGTTGATCTTTCGTATGATCTTTTCATAACTGGTGTACATATATATATATATATAGTTGCTTGGTCAAAGCTGCCTTGTCACGTACCTGATGTTTGGCTGTGAAGCTCCTTAGCCAATGGCTCACGCGGATGGTTCTCCAATCAACTTGCAGCCTCCGTCAGGACGTCACCTCGTCGGACCCAGCTGGGTTCAACCAGCTATAGGAAGAGGCGGGGCTTGCGCACCGAAGCTGTGCAATAAAAAGATTGAGACGAACGACGTATGTTGAGGCCTAGCTGGATGGGAAGCAGCCACCGAGCTCGGTTGGATAGGTCGCCCGTCTTCCAATCTTTCGGAGGTCCGCCAGTCTCGGAGCTACGGACGCCTCGTTCAAAGACATCCTAGGACACACACTTGGAAGTGGAACTGGATGGTTTGAGCGACAACCATATCCTCAGAAGGGGACATCATAAACTGTGCGGCTTGCTGCGGTTGAACAATTGCAAAGGCTCTGTGACCAGGTCACAATTAATGAGTCTAATCCCACAAGCGGTCATGATTGGACACTACATTGGACACTTCTCATTTTCACATATTTTCACCGTGGATAGGCCAATGGATAGGTTACTCTATACAAAACCGGTTATGCATCCCACTATATATTATCACTATCACTTTAATATTAAGAGGGCTCTTTCTCGGATACTTCTTAGGATCATCGAACAAGTCACTCACTGGCTGTCACTACAGGTCATCATGCGACCCGGCTGCGATGACCGGGGTGACTATGACAGGAAGCATTGGGCTGCCAGAAAGCATTGGTACCACTGCAAGAACAAAGCATTGTGGCCGCCAGAAAGCATTGGTGTTCTTGGGACCCCGTTCTGGTGGTATCATTGCGACAGGGTCCCTGTTGAACATGAACTGTCGAGTGCCCTGCTGTCGATGTCGAACTCTCGCGCTCAGTCAGGTCGACGTACCTCATTGATCCTCTCCACAGCCAGCGTGGACGAGGCCTTGCGCAAAGGTAAGGGGAGCGTGTGGAGCACCACACCACAGCGTGCCATGGCGCATGATGCGGAGTGGAAAAGCAGCTGGGTGGATTGGTGAAGTCTCTTAAGGGGATTTGCTACATCGACGTCGACATCTTCCCTTGGAGAGGTCAAAAGCACAGGGGTCGACCGACTATTTCGGGGCGAGAGATAGCCAACGCAGCCTATCCATGCACAAACCTGTCCATGCCTGTGCTGGGGCCAGCCCTTTTCTGGGAACAGCCATAGTTATACTTAAATGGTCTTGCTTGCAAGATCTGGCATTGCGCCTTCGTCTTTTATTCACATCTTGGTATATTGGTGTGCAGGAACATGGCCAGACTTGTCCCGCCCCTCCCACGCTACACAAGTCTCGGTCATAATAAAAACTTGTGTGTGTGAGCTCATGAACATAATGAGATGTTCCAACCATTCAATAGGGTTGTGTAATCACGAGTTATCAAGTTTGCAAGTCGAGGCATCCCTGGGCATAGCTTCGACGATGTGTATCCACATAAGGGGTCACCACTGAGAAGCTTGCCTATCTGTGTTCCAACATCCATGTCATAGGGCGAGAGGGGACGTCCTGTGTTTATCCAAGTGTCCTTGAATTAGCAAGTATTCATTATTATATTATACCATATTTATACCGTTTATACCATCTATTCTACCTACAAACAGGCTCAGCTCCACCATCCACCACATGGCACGTCTGGGAACATGGCACCGCCGCCTCGCCGTAGAACAAGTAAAACACTCTATGGGACTGGCATATTTACATACATCGGGGTGGTTTCAGTGGTCAATGTAGGCATATATATTCCATACATGGAGTGTCTGGGTTAGGATCAATGTTGATGTCGACATCGCTTCTCGCCGTGACCCATGGGTGATCTGCACAGGTCCACCCGGCGCCCCGGTGGAGCGGTCGCCTCATTTGTTGCCATGACCCCAAAGTGCCGCAAGAAGTCCTGGACGGCACCGGGGTGGCACCGGTGATCCATTTATATACAATATACATATATATATATACAGTATATTGACTTCTGAGGCACAAAGTATTCCAAACATCATTCGGGGGCTCAAAGTAACTCCCATGTATATATAGTTATATATGATTATATAATATATAATATTATATATATATATGTATATGCTTTATATGTTTAGTTTGTTGATTTCTGATATACTTTCAGACCTTCACGCTGCAGGACGTGTTGATCTTATATGTCTTAGCCTTCAAACATGAAGTGTATTGACTGACGTCATTCAAAACAAACAACATACACAAACAGAAAAGAAAAACAACTCCATACGGTCCATACAAATCAAAAACCACACACGCAACACGCAAAATCACACTAACTAATATCAACAAAGCAAGAAGACACAGTGAGAGAACTAGTTCCCCATGATGCAGTGTCCATGTTGCTGGATATGTTTTAAAGTTGTCTTGAGATGTCTTGAGTCTTTCTTACGTACCTTGTCTTTGCCAGAATTATGCTGTCATGTTGTGCAGTGTCTGACGCTGCCTTCTTGTCCCGTTATGCTTAGACCGCTTTTTCTCGTAGGCAAACTCTAAATCTAGAAAACATGGCACTTCAATCCACTCTGTCTGCTTTCCAAACATGATAGGCACACTGAAGCGGGCGTACACAGAGTACCCTGTCAGAATTTGAAACCACAATGCGGCCGGTGGTGAGTGTGGGCTCTTTTCTTGTTTAAATGTCACAGCTTTCCCGACCCATGTATGCACCCAGCATCACGCAACCAAAAAGACAGGGTCTTGCAGAACATGTTTGTGAAGGAAACGTCAAGCATATCCGTCAATTTGCTGAGATTCCAACCTCCCCTAGACAAAGAAGCTTGTCTCAAAATGAGGAAACTGACCAAATTTAATAGCCAAAGCAAAGGGATATCAACAACAAGTCATAACAAATCCATTCCTACTAGACCTTGAAATGTGTCACCATCTTGAGGCAAAACCATATCCTCATCAACTGTTGACTCCATGTTTTCTCTGAATCAAAAGGGGTGCTCTCCATGAAGACAAGGACCGGCCTCCAGCTCTGTGTTGGCCTGGGTCGAAAGCCGTTGGCTATGATGTCCCCCACGGCGCCCGTGCTGGGCAAAAGGAAGACTGAGAAGACCTTTGGCTTGAACATGGGAACGGTTGACGTTCGTTGAGATGGCATGTCACATGGCCTACGGCCAGCACATTGTTTCTGCTTTAGGCCTCTTCACACAAGGTCTGAGAGGCAGTTGAGCAGTTGAGCAGATTTTATAGTGATTTTGTAATATATATATATATAATATACAGTACAATGGGTGTTTTGTGTCAATTTTGAAACTTCAACATCAAACCCTGCTGTTGTTGGCGCTGCTATCAGGATTTGCAACGCTCTTCTTGCACTTCTTGAGGCGCTTGGAGTCTGTTTTTTCAGATCTGTGATTCATGGGAAGACGCAAGTAGATCCAACACCTAAGTGGAGCCGCCAAATGGGCACCTTGGTCAAACAGTAGCCAGGTCGCTGGAAGTTGTGTAATCCATACTTTCGGAAGAGGCTCTTGTTTGGGGAAATGAGTGGAACATGTCCATTACAGTAACTTCTTGGTAAAAGGAATGAAACCCATTGGCTGGGAACACACACCCCTCTTCAAGCTCTTATCTCTTCAACGCCCTTTATGGTAAGGTATCAACTGCCGGCATACAGCATTTGTGCTTGAGAAAGTCTTATAGTCTCTCCACTCTCATAGCAGGCTTGGACAAAAATTCCCAGAAAACATGTCATCCCAATGATCTCAAGTTACAGTAAAATGCGCAAAAAAGCAACCCAGAACAGATTGAACAGTTACTTGATGACTTCCGATGACTCCCCCAAATAAGCAATGGTTTCGATACATCGTATACTGAAATCTTAGACATGTGGGTGCTGTTTGGGTGGTATCGCTTCATTGCACCGCCGAGCCGCCAAGTGATGTCCTTTTGCTGCCTTGTCGAAAGCATCCTGCCGTGCCCCAACAAAGGACAGGAGAACCAGCTGGGCCTGCTTTGTTCGTTGTTTCGACTATTCAATGTCCGATGGCTCTTGACGATGTTGGGGAGCAACAACTGCAATGGATTCATTGCTTGCGTCGATCGTGGAGGTGAAAAAGGGCCCCTGGGTGGGAGTATGAGTACGACCCTAAAGTACATGCATCCCACCAATCCTGCCAAGCGAATACTTCTTGCACTTCCAACATAAATCCTGCTGCTGATCGCAACGCGCAGCATGCCTCTTTCTCGCAAAAGCAATGCCTAAAACGTCAATTGAAAAAGTGCCTGGTTCCGCAAAAGCAACAGAAGAGGTCCACCGTTTCCATCCACTTTCTCATGACTTGAAGTGCTGAAAATACATGAAGACATACGCTATGGTAGCTGATGAGCTGATCAGGGAGCGCGTGGCCTTTGTTGAGAGATGTTGAGAGATTCTGAGAGATCACACACCTGGTCCAAGAAATCTAAAAATACCTTCTGACTGCCTTCTGAGTGTCGGGAACTGGGGAGGGCTTGCCACGTCTAGCTATAGAGCACAAATACTATTTATAGATTATCCTAGATAATCTATAAGTACAGCCGGACAGCCCTCCACTCCCTTCACTATCCATTTCTTCCTTCTGCGGAGATGGTGTTGAAAGAGGCTCAAGTACTGAAAGAGGCTCTGCACCGCTCTCACGAGTATCACACAAAAGGTTGCCGTTGTTCGAGGGTTTCAGGGTTTGGTTTCATCACATACATACTGGATTTTTTAAAAAGTGACAGCCAAAACCGCTGTGATTCTCAAGAGTGGCCTAGCAATGTCAAGCCAATTCACACATGTTGTTCTTTAAAATCTCAGAACGGAGAGAAACCGCAAAACATGTTCAAAGGTTCGCAACCATATATTGCTATACCTTGTTGAATAAATAGCTCTGTGACAAAATGCCTCTTGATCTGGTTCTAATCCAAGATGTCTGTTCGATTCTATTCGGAACTCGTTGGCACATGAGACAGTTGACAGCACCAAAAGTCGCTATCCGACACTTGGGAGCTCTTAGCTGTCCAGTGGCCAGGACGCCTCAAGCAGTGCTCCTGCCAAGGAGCACTAGGCTAGCCAAAAAAAGGATCGTTTTGTCGTGAAAAATGCTCCCATCTTGGAAGTTGAATCCACACTTGGCAAGAAGATCACTTCGTAGAACTATGGTGTGTCTGCTCCTGAACCTACAATTAGAACTCTTGCATACTCTTGCATACTCTTGCCTGAGCCCTGGTTGGACACATCGTAAACCATCCAAGGGACATGCCACACGACAGGCTGGGGGTGGCCTTCCGTCTCGGTCGCTCCGACGGTTTCGGAATCGGATTCCTAGCCCTAGGGATCCAAGTATTGTCAGAAGGTGATTGGAGACATTGTTATGTAGGTGCCAGGAGGGTCCAGTCGTACCCGCTCGATTTCAGGGGGAAACAAATTATATAGTAGCAAGGACGCTACTATGGATTTCGACGGGCCGATGGATATCGACGGGAACATGGACCGTCGTTGTTCTTTGTTTAAATTAGAGGAATCTCCAAGGAACTCCCACGGCACAAAATGGCACAAATCCCAAGACGTGGTGGCAAAACACATCTTAAGCATGATATGTTTCTCTAAGAACCAGTCATGTCTATGATCTTGTACCCTCAACTCTTGGACCAGAAAACATGCATACATCTGTTGCATCATCTGCGTTCTCCATGACACTGCTCCAAATAGCAGGAGCACTGCTCCAGCCGAACCTTCAGACCCGACCAGTCTGAGACCCTTCTCTGCATGGCTTCGCGTCGCATGGCGGCACTGCTCCGACGAGTCCGACCACGGATCGGAGCACGACCGGAGTAGGCGCCCCATCGGAGTGCTCACGGTGAGCGCTCTGTTGTTCGCAGCGATCTGCTGTTCATCTCGGAGTAGACCCCATCTGTCTTTTTTGTGTTGCCAGAAATATTGATCAATTTCATGGTATTGGAATGGTAAAAGGATGTAAAACGTAGTTACCCTGACGGCGCTAGCACCACATAGTTTTGATCATGATTTCAAACTGCAGCAGCAGGTTTATTCACTTTGGCCTTTTGTGCCCCAAAACCAAGAAGTCTTACCTCATCTGACCTCTAGAAACTGTCTCCATACCTCATTCTGTCAGAGCTTGTACCTATGACCTACGGCTATGTTTGTGCCATCTACTGTGAGGTCAAGTTGACCAAATGTTTCATCAGTTTGACTCAAGAGCTCTTTAACTGTTCACAGGGCTGGTCTTTTCCTCACCGATTCCAAGCTCAAAGCAACGCTTGCCACAGCCACGCTTGGAAGCATGATCTTCTGTGACCATTCTGATCCAACAACGTCAAGTCGACAAAACAAAGCGTGAACATATATGAGCCACAAAAACAACGAAAGTCCGGCATGTGTTGACACAATCACCATCCATCCATCAGTCGGACCGTTCCAACCGGCCTTATGACCGGACTTGGGGACCGTTCTTAAAGAAGCGAAGCCTGGTTTTCAGGAGGAAACAGCATGGCACATACTGTGCAGCACATCATATCTTGGCCCTCTAAGATCGGAATGGAACACATCTCAGCAGATCTCCAAACACGAAGACCAAGATGATCTCCACAGATTGACCTGACCTTCCGTAACTGCCTGGGCGCTGGGTGACCCCTGGAGCTGCTTCAAAGGGATTGACGGAATGACCGAACTGAGTCTCCAGTACTTGATCTTCATTTGACCAGCACCTCGTTTTTTCGGGCATCCCGTTCGGCCATATGTAGGAGCACCCTGTTTTCCAGGACCAACGGAAATGATCTACAAGGCTTCAAACCAAAACATTCTACTGGACAACTGGACCTATTTGTGGCCCAGGGGGTCCCACGATCACGATCGGTATCGGCCACTGTTGGCACTCCAACGTTTGTACCGTGATTGTTTGTGACCGAGTATGACAAACAGGCCAAAGACAGGGGCCTCCCTCAAAATTTACTGTTTCTTGGGAGGAGCTTGACCATGCTTGGGATTGCAACGTTGGTCTGGAACTCCAATTATGCTAACAAAATGAAATAGTTTTACCATGTTTTACATGGTGTTTGAGAGGAACAGTCAGCTCAGGTACGACATGGTCCGACAAAAGCAAAACCCTGCTAAGTGGTACGTCGTGGCTGGAAGTTGTTCCATCACTGAATAGATCTGAAATGATCTGAATATTGATTCATGCGATTCCATGAGAGATTCTATCGAGATCTGATCTACCTTCCCTTTTGTGTTTTTTCTTGGTCTTCGTGGTAGGTTCGGTCAGAACTAGCCAGTCTCAAACTCGTGGTGCTCAAAGCGCGTCAAACTTTTGCTTGTTCCTGAGCTGGAAGGTCTTTCCGCCTGGGCGGATACACCTTTCTTTCTTGTACCGAGCATATCGGCATATCGTCTGTGAACCCTTCCCCTTCTGTCCCCCACGATGCCGGTTTAGCAGCAAGCATGCAACCATGCAGATTGACATATTTTACAACTCAAAGACCCCCACGAAAGGAGTGGATTTTTTTGGGCCCCGAAAACCGGCTGCTTTTCTCCCTCTTCAACGTCCCCCAGCTGATTCAAGGAACGGGACAACCACCTGGGTCAGATGGCGTCTTTGTTTCGACCCCTTCACCGCCGATGCCGGGGACGTCCGTCGAACGGTAAGGGGTGCGAACGTGTTCTGACTCAGCCGGATGGAACTCATGGGAGGTTATGCCAATAACTATAGAGTTCAGAACCGATATGTTCGGTACGGTTTAGACCACATCGGTACCAGAACCGTTTTGCCGGTCCTTTTCGGTACGTCTAAATCCGTGGGAGGCGAAGGACTGGTCGACTGCGGTCGTCGAAGTTTGGACTGGACCAAGCAACAAAGGTTTTTCAGAACCCGTTTTAGGGCTATCTCACAGGTACCCCAGTAGGGTCCTATAAGATTACTGAACCTCTCTTGGAATAACCATGGTTTTGCCCTTTTGAAAGTGGAAGAGGGCCTCGAAGGAGGGTGATCAGGCAAACACCTTGATGATCTTTGATGTAAGCGAAGGGGCTGGGTCCGTACATTGCTTCTGAGAAGGTAGTTTATTAAGCATGTGTACATATTTGTGGGAATTCATGATCTGCTATGTCATGGTTGGTCTAGCGGCTCCTGAGAGTAGGACATGGGGCGGGTATGCTATGTTGCTTCGGGTGAGTGTAGTTAGTGGACTTCCTTCGCCGTTGGAATTGCCTGTGCAGCCAAGAGTCTCCTCTCAATTGGCACCTGTTGGCACAAGAGTGGCACGTGAAGAACAAACAACAATGACGCGACCAGTACGAGTAGTCAACTGGTTGATGCACACTGTCACCAGAAGGTACCCTGAGGGCAGTGTTGTTCTTCAGGATCCTCTCTCCCCGGCGTTACAGTCATGCTGTCGCCGACATGCACTAAAAACTCAAGAGAGCAGGGTGTATGGAAGACGGCACCCTATCCCGTCCAAACCCTTCAAACAACAGTGTTAAATACCATGCAAACGTTCAAAAGCTGCTCTGCAACCTAGGCAACACGTGCGTTTGGATCTTGCGCAATCCCAATGGCAATGATTGCCTGCTTATCTGAATTGAATTGTTCTCACTGTCTGTCAAAGCTGTTCTTCAAGGCACTTCCTTCAGCAAGTTTGTCCTGATCTCAACAGGCTTTCTATTGGAGTCCTGATCCAAACAGGCTCTTCGATTATTCCGCTAGATTCTACTTCTTATCATTGACTCTTTCTATCCTTCCATGTATGTGTCAAATACGATTGATTTCCTATCTCCTCAGGAAGTTCTTCCTAGCCTAAACAAGCTTGGAAAAAGCAACGGTTCGGTTAAAGTAGGAAAACTGCTGATTGAAGTATATCTATGTATCATAAGTAAGACGCAGCCAAAATAAAAATCAGTAATAGACTTAATTGCTCTGTGAATTTGGCCTGTCATCTTGTCCAAACCACGATTAACAAAACCTATGACAAGGACATCAAACGTACAAAAACATATTTTGCCTGGACCGAAGCTAGTCAATCGTCCTCTTGCAACTGGCCTTTTTGACAGAAAAAACAACACAACGTGATCAAGAAAAAACAACTTTTGAAGATTGACGCAGCTTTCCTGATTGCTCAATGTTCAAACACGTTTAAGAGTACAGAAAAAGTTCAGCACACGATATACAACATATAACCTTCTGAAGCAATACAAACGCCTTTTGCTGAGCCTGGGAAAAGATTGTAGGGAAGAGTGTTGCGGGAAGAGGCGGAGGCAGAGTAAAATGAACAAATGATATTGAACATTTTGTAAATCAACTGTATCAGCAGTGAAAGAGCTAAACAAGAGGAACAAGGGCTTACCAATAGTCAACAAACAAGCCAGAAAGAAAAGAGCCACTGCTCGAGTAGGGGGCCAAATGTATTCTGCTCAGTTTTCTGCTGTTGCAATAGACCGTCAAAGAACTATGCAAATGGATATCTTCAAGGCTGAATTGCCGGTGCTAAACCAAAAGAAACACACACGAGTTTCATCCAAAATGCGGCCACCACGTAGCCTGATAGAAGCCTAACACCTTGGCATGTTTGCTGCAATGCTCTAAAACTACTTTGACAAAACTAGCTCAAAACCTGGGTTTTGGACGTGTGTTAAGCAGAATTTACTGCAACCGCGGTGTTTTCGCTTCGTTTGTTTGCAAAAGCATATTCTCTCAAGAGCACCTGTTCTGAACATCAAATGGCTCCCATGTTAAATATAGCCACCCTGACCCTGCTTTCCTGCTTCGGACTTTTTCTGACCCCAACCGACCATCTCCTTTGCTTCCTGCCGCGACCCCTCGACTCCGCCGCGGCACGAAGTCGCTCGTCGACTTGGCCGAGGAGGATTCCACTTCGCTCTCGGAGGAGCCCACCGTGAGCGTCTGATGGTTCTTCGACCTGCGTCGACGGTCTTCGCATACCCTGTTGGAAAGGGGTTTCTCGGATGTCGGACGGTTGTGAGCGATGCCTCCAATGGATGGGAAGGTATACGGGGTTGGTCAAGAAGCCTTGACATAGAAATTTGGGCAAAACACTGCATGTTTGTTGAAGACTCGCCATGCTTGGAGGCTTGGAGCTTTCTTGGATGTTCCATGATGTTCCTGTGCTCTACTATACCCTCTAATATTGCTTTTCTTGAAGCATCAACTGCATCGAACGGTCAGGTGTCTTTGTCGGTTTGGCTGACTTCCCTTGTCCGCTTACTTGTAATGACTTGTAAGCTTGCTGATTCTTACAAGTGAGAAGTAAGCCTTTGAGCTTGGCTCAACCATACAGTAATATGATATATATATATATAATACTATTAATAGTGCTGTAGCATGTTGTAGCCAAAGCGTGGGATGCGTTTGCTTTCCACAGGATTCTCCAGAGACCTGAGATTCTTCATCCCACAGTGATTCTCCAAGGTCTTGCGACCTTCGCACCGCGGCGGTCACCGCGGCGGTCTGCGCCGCCTGTAGCTGCGGTCAATGACCAAATGCACGTCGTAGAGACCCTCGTTGCTGGAGACGCTGAACATCCTATGCCCGCGGCGCGGAGCGGCGGCGGTGTTCCCCCCCCCGTCTGCGGTGTGCCAGCTTGGGCGTGAATTTGGCGCACCGACCAAAAGGTATAAACATGATGCATTATGCACGTTCAAGTCCTGTATGTCTTTTTGAAATCTGCACATATATGGTCGAGATGGTCATGTCCTGTATCGTGCCGAAGTGTGGGTGTACATGGGTAAACGATGACTTGAACACCGGAAGCGTTTGCAGCATTTTGCACCTTTGCTGGATAATGAATATTGCATGTTTCATAACATACTAGTACTAGTAATATCACCGTGCACCCAAGTGGAATGCAAAACTGTGCTAGTGAGAAAGTACTCATGGTGAATCATGAATTGAAATAATCAGCTAGCCATAGTTTGCCCATATGTCCTAGAATGAACCACTCGGCACGCTCAAGCATGTTGGTTTTCTCTATTCCAAAACTGTAGTCAATGAAGTACTGGTCAGGTCTAGAGTCTTGAAGGGAAGGCCTGACAAGTTGGCACTGTGTTTCAGCAGTGCATCTATGTGTTTTCTTCTTACCGAGTGTGATCGACGGTTGACAGTGGATCCTCTACGGTTCCAGTTCGCCAGTGTGGCAGTCGTGTGATGAATGACGTCGCTTTGGTGGAGGTGACAACACTCGACCATGTGAATGTGAGGTCAAAAACGGAAACAGTTTTGACTCAGCCGGGGAAGGAGTGTTGACAACGGAACCATTGGTACAACAATTGCAATGACACGGTACGATTACCGTGTTCACACAGGTCGGACCAGTGCACAAAAAAGACATTTTTTTTAAAGCCGCGAATGGCCACGCTTGGCAGGCAACGCCCGATTGCTTTAAACTCCAACTTTGGATGACCTGCGCACTTTTCAGCATGATGATGCTCCACAAAAGGAACCTTCGCTGTTTCAGGGCAGTTTCTTTCGGCTTTAGAGAAGCCACTTCGCTTCACCCAACGCTGTCTCTCAGCTCTTCGCAAGGGAAAGATCGGGCGCAAAAATGGGATCTGAACCCGGGCGCAAAATGGCATTAGAAGGAGACCGGCAATTTGACCCCCTGGTTCTGAAACCAAGTGGTCCAGGTTTTCTTGTGTAATACAATACAATACACATCCAATTGGGATGTTGTGGGATCTGATCAAACATGCTTTCCATTCCAAACCCCTTTCAGTCGATCCGTGACATGACCTGGCAGCGCTCGATGAACATTAGTAGTTGACCCTTCAGTTCTCCTTCAAATGCAGCCCGTCAAAGCCAACGTAAAAACAACTATGTGCATTGTGTTCGCTTAGGGTCCACATCTATAAGTGAACACCCCACGATTTATTCTTGGTGTTCATTTAGTAAGGGTCCAGAAGTGACATCCACATCTCTGAAAGGTGGAACTCCACTGGGGCCCCCAGCTGCCACGGCACCAGTGCTTCGACTCCCTTCTTGTTGGGCAGCACAGTGGCCTGAATGACAAAGACTCATAATAATCTCATGTCTTGTATATACATACATATATAAATATATGATCTCTAACCTCCGATTCACCAGGCACTAACTGTCCATCCTTCCGTCCAAACGCGGCCGCCGCGCTGGATCGGTCCAAGGACAGGTGTCCGGACCTCTGCCGAGTAGGTCATGTTGCTCCACTGGGAGGTAAAGGCCAGGCTATAGGCCTCTTCCAACGAAACTGTTGGGAACAAGAACCGCAGTGGGCACTTGTGGATTAGATCCAAAGAATGGTCCCAACATGATCCAATCCATTCGAGAAATGAAGTGCAATCCAGCACGATCCGTGGAAAGATTCTAAGAACAGCACGATACATCCAACATCACTGCGGATCCATCAGAGCATTTTGGAATGGATCCAATACCAATCCTCCTGATCCAATCCTCCAACATCACGATCCACCATTATGCAAAATCCTGCACAATCCCTGTGTCTTGCAGTCTTCCAGCAATCAAAAGATATTGAAATAAATACGCATGTTCATGTTCCCTCATCTCTAGCATCTGAGAGCAGCACCGGTCCGACCTGCAATGCAGGCAACATTTGTGGTGTAGACACGTATAGACTCTAGACATGTGTAGACACGGAGTGCGGCGATTAGATGAGTATCATATCAGAGACAACTCGAGTTGTCGTTGCTTTCTGAAAACATCAAGCCATTCAGGTCTTGACAAGCAGCATGAACTGTCACTGCCCATGTTCATGCAATGTCTCAGGTAAAGTATGGTAAAGTGGTTGGAAGATTCTTGAAGCCATGAGCCACGTCACGAAGTCGTACTCAGTACTGCTAACGACCAAGTCGGACTGGTAGGATACATTGGGGGAAACAAAACAACACTAGCTTGGCGAATAGACCACATTCCAAAGCTCTAAAAGGTGACACCCACCCAGAATTGAAGAAGAAAAGCACCCGCTTTCTTCGACACTCCGTCACCACCTCCAGTGCAGTGGTCTCCAATTGCACCGCTGTGGGATGAGAAACCTGGGAACGTCCGTGAGTGGCTATGGATGTATTACACCTGGAACACAGACCCCTGTTTTGATAGGAAAAGACCATACTTTGGGTGGTTGGTGGTCCAAAATAGGTCATTCAGGCTCTATGTGTGTATATCATATATATGTAACTGTATATATTTATGTATTTTGTGTATATTAAGTAAAAAATAGTAAAAATAAATAAATAACACATTATCATTATATAATATTACATACATATACAGTAACATAGAGATGCTACGCATATTCAAGGGCCCTGGCGGGCAGAATTCCGACACCTCTTGAAAAGAGTCTTGAAAAAAAGGGCCAAGATCTTGTGCGGTGCTGAAAAAACAAAACAAGTTCCTAATTGCAATGGCCTCCAATCTAGTAGCGATGGCCGTGCTTGCTGAGCCTTGGTCCTAAGATGTCCCAAGTCACAGCAGACAGTGGACGCGACTTAGGCACACGCACAAGGTAGGGTGGGGTATGGGAAAAGCTTGAACACCCGTTGCGTGGACCTACCAAACGTGTAGGTGTGGCTCTCCAAAAACTACGACCAACACCTCTCGCTTGATCTCATTTGGGCAAATTGATTGACCAACACCACTCACTTGTGTCACCTCTCACTTTGAGATCTCAACACTACTCTCTCATAGGTTTGACCTGCACAAACGAGATTCCATGGAATCTTCATCTGGGAAGCCCTGACACGGCCAGGAGTCAAGCGTTTCAGGCGGACCTGACAACGTGGTCCGTCACTAGCAGTGTAGTATAGTGAAAAAATGTTAAACGTAGAATCATGTAGAATCCCTTTCAACATGTATTGCAAATTCTGTCAAGCTATTTGGGGACCACTATAGTATACATATAGTCTAGCCAGTGGTTGGGGAACTCCCTGTAGCTCTGAACGTCTCGCTGTTTAAAGGGGAACATGGATACCTGCGGCTCCTAACCACCAGCTAGTGCAGCCGTGGAAGTTTGATTCGCCGAGCATCCACAAATGGAGGTGTGTATTAGAATAGGGTATTCAAAAAACCGTCTCGTCATCCTTGCTGATGGTTGTTTTCAGGTCTCCTTACTAATGCAGCACTATGATAAATAGAGGGTAACACAAGGCAGCGCACAACGCAGCGACACACCAAACGGCCTTCTCTTTTATCTGCCGGCTCGACTCGATTCGGATCTGCCTTTACTCCCAACTTTGGGTTCGAACTTCGTTTGTTTATGGCAAAAACATGTATCTCTAGAAGCTTATATTGCCCCCAACAAGCAAAACGATGGGGCCGGGTCTGAGGCCCTTTTTCAAGTCAAAACGTGCTCAATCATGAATCACAGTCATGAAAAGTGGAGGTGTTCGGTGCCCCCGATGGAAAAATCATGGAAGAAGACTCCTTCTATTGAAGGCCAGGGGGGCCAGGGCAATCGCATTACATCGCCCCTTCTATTGAACAACAGCCGCCCTGGCAAGGATTCCAACCAGGGTTCTCAACTTGACTTTCAGAAATTCGTCGACGCTGACTGCAGTGACTGCACTGCCGCGATTTCTCCCATGGCTTCAAAAAGATCTTCATAATGGAGATCAGGAGATGATCCTGTAAGACAATCCTGCTATATTTCCGTATATACCTAGTGCCTGTGAGCTATTGAAGGTACCAAAACCACACTGCACCTGCACCTGCACACTGATACCGATGCTTTAGATGTCTCGACGTCATGACGTCGGCATCGGATCGTGTGACCAGACTTACCGGACCCTTACCAGACCTTCCTGTCAAAGAGAACGAAACAAACGTTGTTTTTGTTGCTTTGTTTGGGTAGCGATGGCCTCCAACCTAATAGCGATGGCCTCCAACCTAGTAGCTTCTTGCATATATTCATGGTTCTTTTTCAGCTTTGGGCACACCAACACACCCACGAGCGCCTTGCCGCGAGGAAGCTCTGAGGCAGGCTGGGCAGGAATGGTGCCTCGTCCAAACACGGGAATCGACATCCACAGAAACATCAGCCCGTTTAGGTCACCCGTGTGAATTCTCTTTGAGAACAGAACAGCTGCCTTGCGGCTTGACTTTCGAAGCAGCACCGGTCGGTGAGTTTTGCAGCGACCCTACATGCATCACATTACATCACCACTTGTTACATCATGTCACTACAAAAGCAAGCACCTCCCTGGATCTCGAAGGCTCTTTCCCCAAGGTCCCCGACATAAATAAAGGACAGCTCCTTTGGTGTTGTCCTGACGAGTGCTTCCTCTGGATCAAATGCTCCGCTGAAGTGGTGAAATTCAGCTTGAGACTCCAGGAGCGGGGGCTCCAAGAAAGTCATTCATTTGTACAGGAATCTTTGGTCTTGTTGTAAGGTCCCTCTGATTGGATAAACTATATATATGCTAAACTGGAACGTAAAAAAGGCAACTCTGATTGAAAGTCAAAGCTCAATGCCTTTGAAATTTGAAGGAAGCGCAAAACGCATCTCCTTCGCGGCCAACTGCCACTCATCGAAGAGATCTTCCACCATCCTGAACTCAACATGCGAACAACACTTGATCCCTTAAACTCTGAAAACAAATCAATTTTCCAAGAATACAACATGCTACTAGTAGAATCATAGAATCATCCAGAATTTGTACCAACTGCTACCAGGCTGGGCCACAAGCAACACATCGCAAGACCATTGCAAGAATCAAGGGGGTTGTTGTATTTAGCTTAATTACAATTGCAATTACAATGCTTCCAAGCAGTCCTGACATCGCACTTCCGGCGCTGCCAGCGGTCAAACGCTTCGTTCTCTCGAATCAGCCAGTTCAGACCTGTCCACAAAAGCCCGGAGTCCAACGAACAGCAATTCAGCAAACTGAATGGAGAACCTGTTTCGCAGCATTTTGGCCCCAAACCAACTCGCCATGCTGAGGGAAATCGTTGCAAAAAGTGAGCGCCGCAGAAACACTACAGGTTGAAATCACTTCGAGTCATCGCAGTGGTCGTCCGGCCCAGTCATGTCTTCACGTGGCTCGCCCGTCATATCGCCCGCCTGCGAGCGGTTGACCCACATGCTGCGTGCAGAGTCGATCCAAGGTGGCCAAAAACTGCTGCTCACTATCGGCCTGCCACAAGCTGCTCGGTGAAGCCATGTGACACAAGGATATCAAAACTGCAATTATTCCTTTCATCGAAAATAAGACCAGATTAGTTATAATTCGTTCTAGAGTCGGTGTAGGATTCTGTGCGGCTCATGTCCGATGAAACCTGGATGAAAGGTCAGCTCACGTCCTTTTTCGCCCCAAAAACGGCCTCCCCAACAAAACGCGCCGTGGACCGGTGTTCGACTCGAAGAACCGAACGGGACCGGGTCGGGCGTCGTGAGCGTCTGGGAGTGAGTGAAGAGAAGGCCTGAAGACCAAGGCCTTGCCGAATTCCAACGATGTAAATCGTGGAATATCGGATTTGAAGGTGGATTTCATGTCAAGCCGGTTTGTGTCATGGATTTGAACATCTTAGATGGCCTGAAATTGCAATGGATTCCAACAAATGTATTATACTGTAAGTTAATATATTTAAAAACACAGTTTAAACCATCCGACCGTAGCACGAATGCTATTGTTTAGTATGGCTTCTTGTTGCTATGTGTTCTTTTTCCAAGAAGCACATTCTTCAAAGCAATGACCCCCTTTAGCTACGAGTTTCCGGCGGCTTCTTCTCGTTCACATGTCTCGCCTCCAAGGGGCACCGGAAGCGGAGCTCCTCCTTGCCGTCCACCGGGCTCAAGATTCGTACCTTGCGGACGTCCACCAAGGTGTTTTGTTTTTCTTTTTTTTGCGAAGAACGAGGCAAGAGTTGCAAACCGAACCGATGTTGTTTCTATGTGTCACACATCAAGTTCTTCGCTGCAGCATGCTTTGGTGCCAATATGTGCTGATGTCCAGGTACATCTGTTTTGCTGTTGACAACTTGCAGAACGAGGGAACCTCTTCCAGTACCAGGCCCAGAGGCCCGGTGGCCGACAGTATAACCTTTGAATTGGCCACCTCACAACTGTAACTGTTGTGTTGGTGCCGCAATTTCGTGACTTGCAATTTCGGCCCGGCACCAGCAAGCTGTTCTTGTCCTCCATCTCCTCAGGAAGACGGCTGCCATGGTGTTTTGATGTGACATGGGACCGACGTTCTGGTTTTGTTTCGGCATGTTTCGGCGTTTTTCCTGCTACTGATCTACTGGCCTTTTACTTCGATTTGAAAACACATTGGTTTCTTCAAAGGCTCCGGAATCCGCGTGGTGGGTGCGCAGAAAATGTCCCTTGGGGGAAGGTGTGACGGCGAGCAGGGAAAGGTGACAAAAAGAATCAGGAATGATAGGATCGAAATGATCCGCAACAAGCTACAGTAGGCCGCCCTTTCGAACACTCAAATCCTTTCCGTACCCGCAAGTGACTGCGGAAGAAAACACTATCCACTTTCTTTTTGACTCCTTAATGCTGGTCCCCACTTCCACCGTTCAGCAGGGGGGGCCGCCCATTCCGCTTCTCCAGCTCGATCCCGCCGAGTTACTGCATCACTACCACAAGGGGACATGGTGAGAGAGTTTCCTGCGGAAAAGAAGTAAGCACGCGCTCGCAAACGGAGCACGCAACGGACACCGGTAATTTGGAAAGCAAACGGAGCCTGAAAAACACCATGCTTGTTCTCATTTTTGCTGAACGGAGTCTTTCGGGTCTTTTGTCAGATTGCATGGTAGGGTTTTGGCTGGTACAAGTATGGCAACAAACCACCAATTGCAAAAGGGTCGAAGCTGGCTTTCAGTGATGAGCTCGAGCTTTCCTTGATTCCTTTTGTTGCGAAACTGGGAGATGCCACATCTGGCCACTTTCCCTTGAATTGGCTAGGCCAAGGCCCCTGGCCGTGTGGTTTTTGCACTACTGTTGACCCAGGAAATGCGGCAGGTCTGCGGTCTGCGCACACACACAGGACGTGAGGCAGGTTCACCGTCGACGGACGTCCCTCCTGCTGGGAAGGACTCTTGCCACGAGGGCGCTGCCACCATGATGTGCCTTGCTCTTCCCCGAGGGGAGCCGTGTTTCACGTGGACGGAGCGGCGAACGGACAGGAAGAGGACACCGGTGAAACGGACCAGGGAGTCTGAATCCTTGACCTATGTGGAGATCATAAGAGATCAGAGGAGTAATGTAGACTCTTGATGAATAAACCCCCTCCAGTTGGATGCACGGACTTGCGGTCATGTCTGCGACGCGCGCCCACACATATCCTTCCTGGGTTGTCTAGAGAAACAAGGTGGGACTTGGGTTTGTGACACTTCAAGTGGGGGTTATCAATCAAATGCATGACGGCGGCAGCAGGCGACAGCTCAGCAAACGTCTCACGTCTCAGGATCTATTCTCCTGCGCCTCTTTTCGACACACGGTCCGTTTTCTTGTTGTTCACGTTAATGGATATCAGCCCTGTTTGATTCCTCTTTCTTTGCTGAGTCTTACCTTGGACCAACTGCACTCATCTATTAGGTGTTGGTTCACTTGAGGTTGCTAAATGCTCTAAGCTATTGTAACAAGAAGTTCCCTCCGGGTCGGAAACTGAACGTGTAGTGGTGTGCATTTTTGAACATAAGGAAGTCACCCAAACCACAAAAACATACAACAACGCTGTAAAGGTTAACGCATGTTTTATGTCAGTGGGTGTGACCAATGCACGGACCCTGACTGTGTTGCCTACAAATCCCTACAAAACCCTGTGCTTTGTGGTAGAACGCATGTTGTTTTCTTAATTTGGGGTCTCGTTTTCGTTACTCGTGTTTTGGGAAAAATTAGAAAACATATAGGAACGGCACTTTTTTCCTGCGTCTTCATATGTCCTGAGACAGTTCTTAGGCACACGAACAAAACCAGCCAGCCCCCCAAAACCCTCCCAAACCTCCCGTAGAATCTTTTGTCGTCACATCAACAACTCATCATCATCTCTAAATAACATTGACATCCATGGCCACCGAGTCGGAAAAAGTTCAGCTTTATATATATATATATCGATTGTAAAAATTAGCGCGACTACACGTTCGGTTTCCGACCCGGTGGCAAAAACATGTCCAATCCACTATAGCAATACGTACACCTCCAACTTTAAACCAAAAGAAATATTGCAAGGGGCTTCAATTACGTACTGCAATTGTTGTGGCAGGGTCAAAACAGCACTTGAAACCACGAGTATTGCCAGGCAACTGTGGAAATGATTCGGTGATAAAACAAGAAACTGGGAAGGCCGCAAAGGAAACTAATGAATGGTTTGACTGGTTCTCTGTTAGCAAAGTTATTGCAATAGAAATATATATATATCTGTATTCAACTGAAATCAAAATTTACCAGCGTTTGAAGTAAGTATATAAAATTATTGCAATTATATATCGTTTTTGCAAAAGAAATATAATGTGTTTGCAAACGAAACCATATGCAATTAATAGCAACTTATTGCAACTAAATGAAATCTCTGTCAACAAAAAGAAGGGGCACAGTCCACTTGGTGAAACTCGGAAAATCATCATACGTCGACACACCTGCAAAACCCTCCTGGTCAAAGGGGAACAAAACAAAACACTGTCGGAGTCGTGGTGTTCTTTTCTTGAGCCACAGCTATATGATTGAACTCTTCCATATTATGTGGTCAAGTCATGTTCAAAATGTCTATAGTATCAAATTGATTATTCGGTCAATCTGTTTAGCTATAATATAGCTATATATATACATATACGTATGTATATATATATATATATTATATATAATTATATGATATACCGTCAACTCCGGAATCATGCCCTTCCGGTCTGTGTCGCCCTTGTCAAGACATGTCAAGACCATGAATTCAATGAAGCACTCGTTTTGCGCTTGGACTCCTTCGGAGGATGCTGACACATTCGAGGGTGCGAGTCGTCACATTCGAGGCGTGGATCCGGTCAAGCGTGCGAAATTGACGGTCAAGGTGAGAAGTGCCAAAGAAGCCCCTGTATCATACGATTTCCGGGCATCAAGTTGTATTACTTTATAAATGTTTTATTATCTCAATGATATAAATTGATCATAGATTATTATATAGATGATCATAGATAATCCTTATTCCACTACTCACAAGCACTTCACTGGAATTCTTCTGCCGGGTCGCGGAGATTGGGCCACAGAAGGTGCCATGGAGGGAGCGCAGGATGCGGAGATGGACATGGTGTCCAAAACGCCACCTCGGCCAAACACACATTGAAGTGCATTCAGTTTGGGGGCATGCTGGCTGTAAACTGCAAGTTGGGGGGAGAACCAACCCCATCCTAATGTACTTCAGATCGAAATAGTTTCATAGAGAGGTGTCCAGTTGAGAATAAACTTGAGGAGGGAATTCTGTAAAGCTGCAAAGTACGAGCTGTACGTCCCCCGATTGTGTGGTTCAACTCTCCCAACTCGCTCCCAAACCCCAAAATATAGAAATGCAAACTCAAACACTGGGGTACCACGGATGGTACTCAAACACTCCACGTGCACGGAATATTTATATACATGATTGTATACATGACGAAATATGCCATACATGCAGTGTCTGGGGTAATAATTAAGATGTACCAAACAGCACTCGTCTCATTGCACAAATCGACCTTCTAGCGCTGGACCATGCTGGACCTCTAACTCTAGCACCCACACAGCACCCACAGCACCTGCTCCGGTCCAGTCACTTAGGGTACGCAAGTGAGGATGTGCCGGTGGTGACAAGAAGCCCTCACCTCCTGCGCGGGTGCGTACGCAGCACAAGGCAAAGCACTTGGCAGGTGCTTTTGGGCGAGCTTGTCATGGGATGAGTTCACTGGACTATGTTGGATTGAATTGAATGACCAGCCATGGAGCCAAGCCATGGGCTGGACCCGAGGGTTAACCATTTTGGATTGGATTGACCGATCATTCACTGAGTGTGGCTGGCCTCCGACCATCTCCAACTCACTCTTCGTGGTCTTGAGGGTATCTTGCCTGACAGAACGGACGGAGCGCAGGTGGTGTTTCATCATGTTTGAGTGTGTGATAGGCTCAACCCATTTGCAAACCCTCTCCACTTCAATGGAGGAGCCAAATGCTGAGACCTGCGAGAAGCTACCTGTTGACACCAGCACCATGCAACTCCTTGTCCAATCGCACACATCCCGCGTGCCTCCGTGATCGCCCCTGGCATGACACAAGAAACGGCTTTTCTGGAACAAGACATTATAACCAAAACCATCAAAAGCCAAACGTGCTGGCTAGCACATGGCTAGGATCTGCAATGAATCTCTTGGTGGAGCGATAGCGGTTGAGCACAAAAGTGCTGGAGATCTCTTAGTCTATGCTGGCCGGCGTTCCCTTACGAATAGTCTGGAGAGGAAAGTCATGCCGTTGTTCCACTTCTGATCTACGGCGCAATTATGTATATATATATATAGTTGACATAATATAAACTAGTTCCACTGGCTGCCATTGACTTCTGATCCACTCGGACATAATATAATATCAGGGGTTCATACCTGGACCCGACTTCAAGTATACTAGTAATACTTCTTACAATATGGGACACGACCCAAACAAAAAACAGGTACGACATGGTACGACTGAGTCCCCATGTTTTGAGGTACATGTCGTACAGACTCCACTTCTGGTCGATCGCACTGATCGATCGGTTTGACTGGACACCTTTTGGGGAGCAACGGCAACGTGTTGTGGGGGCGGGCATCTGAAAGCTCAGAAGAACCAGTGTCGTGTGGTGTCGTTTCCATACAGTGTGGATTCACTTGAGAACGCCAACCAATGCATTCGAGTCAATAAAGTCACTTCATGTCAATTATGTTTGCATTTCACCAAGGTTCTTGCAGGTGCCACGTTTGAAACCTTCAAGTACAGTACATGTCTTCCTCTCTTGAACCCGCAGTGGTGTCTTTTCTAGTCTTACAGGCCCGAAAAGGCTCGTCTAGCTGCCAAGCACACCATCGCTCGTGCACCCAGAAGGATGCGCTGGAGAGGCATGGATTCTGCCGGCCATCTCCGGCCGTATTACATTGCTTTACTCAAGCAGCATCCACTGGCGTCAAACCTGGAAAAAGTCCAAAATCTTGCCTCTCCCATCTCGTCATTCTCCAGGCCCTGAGAATATAGATTGAGTTGAGCAAGTGCATTGATGAAGCCTCTACTTCTGAAAGTGCTGCTGACTGCATTTGAAGCCTGTGTTTTTCAAGAACTCAAAGGAGTCTGCTGATGTGTAGCCAATCTTCCCGCATCCCCTTTATATGTATAGGCACAGGATTAGGTACAGGTAAACGTCTTTACCCAATGGTCAAGATGGAAGGATGAATGAGAACATGAAGAACCTCCTATATATGTCTCAGGTTGCTATGTCTCAGGTGTTGATACGTTTTGTGACATTGGGATAAGCGGCCTAGAACGACTGTTTTGCTTCAAGCCTCCTCGTCAATCACCGACTCCCAGTTGTTGATCTCCTGACGGCAAGAGCTGACCACGCAAGCAAACCAACTAGAACCTCGACAGAACAGCAACCTAGACAAACATGTAACATGTCCTCCCAAACTTAGTGATTTACTTCATTTTGCACATCATCATGGACTAGCACATCATCCCTTGGAAGTCTGGCAAGAAAATTGGATGACAAGCCAATTGCAGGGACTGCTTCAAAGAAGTTTTTTGAGGCTTTCTTGCAGCTTGGGCTGGAATCTCCTACGTCAGGGTAGGCAGGGATAGACACTCCACTGTCCATTCAACGTCTGGTTTCACCGGACAGTCTGGTGGATGCCCAACCGGCCCGGGACCGAAGGTTCGCTCGAGGTGTTGGCAACTTCGCACCAGGCACGTGGGGTGGCCACTTCCCATTTACAGCCTAATTTCAGACCCCCCTTCATGGTGCGTTGAACCAAAACCACTTCGGCCCCCCCCCCCCGAAACCCACCGCCCGCCACCGGCGGGTTTTCAGCCCGTTCTTCTCCCCCCGGCTCGGTCGACCGGAAGGGCTCGGCCTTGATCTCGGGAATCGAAGAGTGGCGCATCGCCGCACCTCGGCGAGGTCGAGCCGGGCAGTTGAGTCCGGCGGAGCGGCGCGAGTCGAGACGCTGTCACGGCGGTCACGGCGTGAATTCCGGCTCCCCGAAAGGCCGGTCACGATGTGCTGAACGACCCAATCTGGTCGAGGCAAAGAGTGGTTCCTTTTTTTGCACCTGTGAATCAAATGAGGTAGAAAAAACATGGTACGAACATCAAGATCCCAACAGCAAACCGTATGATTTACAAGCAGCGGTCTTCATATGTGGTGATGGCGGCAACCATGGTAGTAGCAGTAGTAGTAGTAGTAGAAGTAGTAGTAGTTATAGTAGTTAGTAAGTAGTAGTAGTAGTAGTAGTAGTAGTAGTAGTAGTAGTAGAAGTAGTAGTAGTTAGTAAAAGTAGTAGTAGTAGTAGTCGTAGTTAGTAGTAGTAGTAGTAGCAGTAGTAGTCGAAGTCGTAGTTAGTAGTAGTAGTAGTAGTAGTAGTACTAGTAGTAGTAGTAGTAGTCAGTAAGTAGTAGTAGTAGTAGTTAGTAAGTAGTAGTAGTAGTAGCAGTAGTAGTAGTTAGTAAGTAAAAGTAATAGCAGTAGTAGTCGTAGTCGTAGTTAGTAGTAGTAGTAGTAGTACTAGTAGTAGTAAGTAGTAGTAAGTAGAAAGTAGTAGTAGTAAGTAGTAGTAGTAGTAGTAGTAGTAGTAGTAGTAGTAGTAGTAGTAGTAGTAGACAGTAAG
>CAXAMN010000001.1:2159670-2204914 GCA_963970005.1 Durusdinium trenchii | reverse complement strand
AGTAGTAGTAGTAGTAGTAGTAGTAGTAGTAGGTAGTAGTAGGTAGTAGTAGGTAGTAGTAAGTAGTAGTAAGTAGTAGTAAGTAGTAGTAGTAGTAGTAGTAGTAGTAGTAGTAGTAGTAGTAGTAGTAGTAGTAGTAGTAGTAGTAGTAGTAGTAGTAGTAGTAGTAGTAGTAGTAGTAGTAGTAGTATTAGTAGTAGTAGTAGTAGTAGTAGTAGTAGTACTAGTACTAGTACTAGTAGTACTAGTAGTAGTAGTAGTAGTAGTAGTAGTAGTAACAAATATCAAAAAACACAGCAGTAGCAGCAGCAGTCGGAGTAGGAGTACAAAGAAGTAGGGGTAGGAGTAGGAGTAGGAGTAGGAGCAGTAGCAGTAGCAGTAATATCAGCAGCAGCAGCAGTAGTAGTAGTAGCAGTAGAAGTGGTAGTGGTAGTGGTAGTGGTAGTGGCAGTAGTAGTAGTAGTAGTAGTAGTGGTAGTGGTAGTGGTAGTGGTAGTGGTAGTGGGTAGTAGGTAGTAGGTAGTAGGCAGTAGGTAGTAGGTAGTAGGTAGTAGAAGTAGAAGTAGTAGTAGTAGTGGTAGTAGTAGTAGTAGTGGTAGCAGTGGTAGTAGTAGTAGTAGTACTACTAGTTGTAGCAGCAGCAGCAGTAGTAGCAGCAGCAGCAGGAGTAGTAGTAGTAGTAGTCGTAGTAGAAGTAGTCAGTAGCAGTGGTCATTCTGACTGAAATGCGGACGTCGAAAGAGAGCAGCAGCAGCAGCAGCAGCAGCAGGAGCAGCACCAGCAGCAGCAGCAGCAGCAGGAGCAGCAGGAGGAGCAGGAGGAGCGGGAGCAGCAGAAAGAGCAGGAGCAGCAGGAGCAGCAGGAGCAACAGCACGAGCAGGAGGAGCAAGAGGAGCAAGAGCAGGAGCAGCAAATGCATGATGTACGTAGTTACGTAGTTAAGGAGGTCGTTCCAATATGTTCCAATGTCGTTTTGGATGTCGTCCGGAGGGTCGTTCCCCAACTAAATAACACATTCCACAAAGACAGAAAACATCAGAAATAGCTGCGGCGGTGCGTGGAATTCTGAACGAAGGATCCCACAATACTACTTTACATCAATCCACCTTTTTTTTTTCTGGCTCAAATGATCCTCAAGACCCGGGTGTGGCCGATGGGTTCCAGCGCTGAGTTCCTGAGACTCCCGGCCAGTGTCAGATGCTTGCGAGCCATTCGAGGCTTGGTCTGGCGTTGCGGATGGAATGCGATTGGAATGGTGTGGCTTGGTGCTGAAGGACTCTGTCCTTCAAGGACACCCAACAAACACAGTGGACCTTTCATGTGCGAGGCAAGGCTGTTGCATGTGCCTCTGGTTGTCTGCAGGGAGAATCTTATTTCGCTTGGTGGATTGCTCCAACTCGGAGTACTACATATACACTCTGGCTCACTAACATGGAAGTGGAAAATTGCCCCCTGCAAGATCCTCTACAAACAGGGGGTAAACTCCACTTCCATGTTAGTTCCAGGTAGAGTAATTGGTACAGTTTTGGTGCTTCTTCAGGCAACACCTTCAGCCACGCGTTGTTGTTCATCGCTTCTTCGCTTCTCCAACCACCACCCCCATCCCTGGACTTCTGGGTCTGCGCACGGCGTGCCCGGGCCTGGAACGAGGACGTTGCGGGAACGAGGAAGGCCGGACGGCAGGGTGGAGCGCGAAATGCACATCCCACACTTGATTTGTTGTTTGACGATCAAATGGAAGTTCAAGATTCATACATAAATACCCAGACCCAAGGTGTTTCATGGCTGAATTGGCTTAACGGTATTTATCGTTTAACTCCCACTCTTGATTAATTACAGTTTAATTGGAAGTTTATACTCGAATCTTGCAGCGCCGATCAGCGGGGCCTGTCGGCTGCCCAATGTCATCGCCGGTGAACCTGCCATTGGGTCCGGAATCAAAGGAATCTTTATTGGGTTCATTCCCTACGAGTCGCACCAGCGCCTGCCATTTCAGAAAAGCCACTGCATATTGACATTGAGGACCCTCTCTTGTCGGAGTCCATGTTTCATGACACGTCCTTGTTAAAGCGTACCTCCTTTGGTCACAGCATACTCGCAATTGTTTCTGGCATCCTACCATCATCGGTTCCTACACCTACTGTTGATGATGCTGATGACGACGGCTGGCAACAGCGCATGTTCACACCCTCCAAAACCAAACAAAAGTTGCTCGTCAAACGTCGCACTCAGCCATTGGTGGAGTGCCAAGGCCTCTTAGAAGCCATTACTCGCATTACTTGGAAGGAACATGTAACATTGGGCTTTTTGCGCTTCCGCACCTAGCGAGGGCGTCAAGGCCTCAGCGCCAAGCTCTAAGCACAGCGTCTGTGCCGCGTTCATGGTGCTTTCGGGTAGTGTGCATAAGGTGTATGAGAAAAGGGAAGCTCCCAATAGAAGAACAACCCCAACAGAATAACAACTACTACATAATCATAGGTTTAAACAAATGCAAACAATTTTATGAACTGTATAAACATATTAAGACTCACTGGCTGCGTTGCTTCAGTGTGATTTCCGTCGGAAGCGATTCCAAACCGGAGCTCTGCACAAACATCTTCCACACTAGCTGCTTGGCATCAGCAAGTACAACAGTAGGTTGATTGAAACATGAGCAACATGGCTGACATGCAATTGCGCGCGTCCGAAATGCCACCGCGTCCAAACATCAAATCCCAACCTCCTTCGGGTCGTTCTCGTTACCTCTCCCCACACCCGGCCGCCCTTCGGAGACCCCGAGCGCCGCCGCTCGGCCCCCTGAGCCTCCGGACCGCGGCGGCCGCGGCATCTTGCACCGCGTCACGAACGTGATGTAAGGCGCCCAGTGGTGTGGAGGGTGACCTGGGTGAGGCAAGGGACGAGAAGGGACTGAGGAGTCGCTTGGCAACACTCAAGTCCTGACCAAGTGGCACTGGAAACGGTGTGTTTATATTATATATACAAAAATATACAAACAGGGCATTGTCTCATTAGAAAGTGTGAGTTGGAGTGTATACGTCTCATTGGAGAGTCAATGTCAGTGCACAAGTGAGGGCAACAGTGACAGTTCTGTGGCTTTTACGAAGCAAAGCATTGCACAGCCAGCTTGCTACGTTTGATTGAGGACATGGAGCACATCCTTTTCCATCCCTCCAGAAGGATCAGTCTATGAAGTCTTGTAGAATAAGCCTTGACCTACTAACCCAACTCATAAATTCTTGAACCAGGACCACTCGTTTTCTCATAAATGGACAAAACACCAACCATTTGAACAAACACGTTCGTCCTCATGTCTGAGATCCCACACCGAGTGGGGGAAGCTCGGCTGGATGCCTGGTGGTCGGACCCCACTGTGCTGATCATTCAAAAGCCACCCCTGACAGCTCTCGAAACGCGTGGTTCAACCATTCCAGGAGGAGTCTACTTTGATGCCCACAAAGGCTTCAGGATTTCCGCCACACGCGCCTCCTTGGGTATGAAACACTAGTTAGTATGCCTCTGTCAACACTGAGGTTTCTTCCCAGCAAGAGCAGTTTGGGGGTGAAGTATGGTAAAGTCTAAAAGGCAAAGAAGGGCAACAAAACTCCAGGACCCTATGCAAATGTTCAAGGAATGCTAGTCCCTCCCTGACATCGCACAGTACACTTGAATATTCCCCAAAGTTTCCTGGAATTCCGAAAAACAATATGGACTTCTCCATCTCCGCTCGCCACGCCCTGCGTTCGGAACCTGCTCTTCCATCCTTCCCGTTTGCCTCTCCGCTGGCTTGCCTCCGTTCCGAACGTTCCTGGTGACCAAAACGACCAAAGCTTGTGTCGTAACAGGACTGAGACTGAGCCCGTGTCATCCAGAAGATCATTGAATCAATACCCTAAGACTCGTAGATCCTCCAAAGCGCTCTGATGCAGGATCAAACCCGTCCATGTCAAGTGCCCAAATAGAATCAAATAGCTATTGACTATTGAATGATCTTGAGAAATAATTCAACCTAAGCCAAGGAGAACTCCAATCATAGATGTTCAATAAGGGAATGAAGTGCAACCACACTCTTCCATCTTTATGGGTGGCCGCAAAAGAGTCTCCCGGTCAGCTGCCTGGATCACAGAGTCCTCAGTACCAATCCTCAGCATTGTCTTCTTGTAGGGTTCAATCGGTTCAATTATTCCATCCCATCTAGAGCTTCTGGAAGAACACATGTAGTTTGGAATAAAGAACCCCAGTGCGCTATATGATTCTTTGAGCTTGTAGAAGGTTTGAACAAAGAGTCCATGTATATTATATAATATTATATATACTTTGGAACTTTGGAATGCCCTTGATTCACCTGAAAAGTTCGGACATGTGTCTGCACCTCCTGTATAAAAATAATGAAGCAACTGGGGAGGGGGGTCTGATGATGAAAATTATTCCGCCATCATGGACAAATCTCGATATTAGCAAATAAGTAACTGGACCTGACTTGATGGCCTTTACCTTGAACAGGGCACAGGGCCATCAAAGGGAGAATTGGGGGCACCACCAATGTCAGCTTCAAAGGCGTCCAGTGCCAGCAAAGTCTGTGAAGTAAGAGAAAAGCGAGTGCCAGATTACCAGTGCCAGAAAGGAGCTTTGGAAAAGAGAAGTCTGTGAAGTTGGCAAAGGAGGCCTCAAGGCGTTTCCGGCCGCGCGGGTGTCGTGGTGGCCGACGGCGGGTCAATCAGCGGGTGGCTGGGCGAATCCTCCTGTTCCTGACTGGTGCAAGGAAAGTGGTGCATGATGCCAGGCGAGTCCCCATTAGAGACTCCTTTGGATCCATTCCCCATTCCTTAATGTTCCTTATGCACGAAGTGCTAGTTAGTTTCAAGTGTTTTGCGGCGTAGCTTCGGACCAGGTGGTGGTCTAGGTGTGGGTTAAGCAGCCCGGGATAGCCAAAAGAGGTAAAACTCAAGGAGTAGGCTTCAGTGGGATTATTCTTGGCCAAGCAGAAGGACAGCAATCCAATTGAATTGCACTAGACCTGTTGCGAGGTTTCGATATTCACTTGAAGACATACTATGGGAAAAAACAGGTCTTAAGGCTTTAGGCCTCAAGCAAACTGCGGAAGCCACCACTTGTATTCATCAAAACAAGAACGTAATCTACCTGTCCAAACTCACTTGCTATACTTACTCCAAGCATCTGGGAAAGAAAATAGACCATTCAGACTGAGGGGTTAGTTCGAGGCTAAAAGAGTTTGATTCAAACGGGGAAGGATGACTTCATGTCAATCAGTGTCTTGACCAACTGCATCCAACTGCCCAAACCTTCCAGCCTGGTCAATTTTCAGGGAAGGCCTCACCAGTCACCAGCAGCTGAGACCGTGAGTGAACCACTTCCCAGTGTTCTGAAGGTAACGTCAGGATCGTCTAGGCCTAGTACGACTGGCAAGAAAAATATGTGTTCGCAAATGATTCTCTGTTTGTTCCGTTAATTGTCTTTATTTGTTTGAGAATGATCGAACTGTCCAGTATCCAAAGTGTATTTGCTTGTGAATTCTAAAGAATTGGAGAATACCAAAGGTACTGGAAGCGAGATGATACGCAGGACCTGAACCAACAACAAAATGGTTGCCTTTATCAGGTAATGACCGAAAGCCAACTATCAGGTCGTTCATTTCTCTTGCTGTGAATTGATGTTTCCATGATTGGGAACAACACCAGCAACAAAAGCAAAAACACAAACATAAACAAAAACGATAACAACCAACTAACCAACCAACAAACAACCAGCCAACCAACCAACCAACCACACACAAACTAACAAACCAACAAACGAACAAACAAACGACAACAACCAACAACCACCAACAACGAACAACCAACCCGCACGATGCAAAGGTCGTACAGCACTTACAGGAGGAGAAGCAACACTACATCCAACGCACAGCAAACACAATACAACATAATACAACTACATGATGAGAAAACAAGGGCACGGCGTGGTTAGTGACCGTGAGGTTTTGGAGGTTGCTGCCTGTGCGCAGTTTTCACAAAACCACACGTTTAGAGCATTTTTTAGAGTATATAGTGCTTGAAATGGAGAGGCTGCCCACACTGTGTTTACAGGTTTTCTTGTTTTTTTGTTTCTTCTCAGTGGTCCTGCTTGTGCACGACTTCTCCGAATAGCACGAGTTCCGCGGACAGATGTTGTGTGATTTTTTGGGGGTCACGGTCACGGTCTTCCCAGCCCGCTGCGCCGTCGAAACGTGCATCTGGTCAGTGGAAATCTCTCTTGGCGGACTCAGTCATGGGTGCCTTGGAGTGGTGACATAGTCCATACATTGCTGGCGCAATCAGTGTCCACATGTTTTCTGTACACCGTCAGCAGCGTAACCAGCGTAACCATGCAGCGTAAACAGCGTAATGAGCGTAACCAGCGCGACCGCAGCCACCGCCAGCGTAACAAGCGCACCATGAAAAACATGCAGCCTTCTCGCCCAGATCAGGGATCATGCTTGAGTTTGCGCCCGATGCCACGGTGCATTCCAGGAGTCCTTTTTTTCAGCGATGCCACACCATCGGCCCACCTCCATGAGAAAACACCCACCCGAATGGAGGTGGCGTTACTGGTTGTTATAGATGTAAGCTCCCTTATCACAGGGTCCATGGGCGAAAAACTGGCTTCAAGGCTTCCTTCAATCGCTCAAAGACACGAAAGCTGCCTGCACCACTGCGACGTACGTACTAGTCACTGTTTCACCCAACCCAAACCCCCAAAAAAAACATTAAACCAATATTAAAACATCCATATTCCAACGCACGCGTGTGTATAGCTTCATCTCAAATGCACTTCCTAACGCGAACGTCCAAGGCGTGTTTGCATTGTGCTGCATCCTAGATGCACATCCCATCAAACGTCATTATCCCCCCCTCAACCCCCGCAAAACCCTACAAGTACCCCCTACAATATTCCAACACACATGCGTGTGGCGTCAAGAGCAACAAACATCGACTTGGTAACATTTGGTAACCTTAACTATCTCCCCAGTGGCCCTGCAAGTATGATGAACATGCGATAAATACCACACGGATTAAAAAAAACAAAAACAAAACAAACTCAAAAAACGTGCTTAAAGCTCACGGTCACTAATTAAGCCATGAGCGAAAACAACACTATCTATATAACAATCTCGCAGGACAATGTTGGACTGGCCACTTTAAATTGTCCTGAACACCGGAATGCTTCCACCAACTGCGCAACTGACAACTCTTGCATGAACCCTTTTTCTGGTCTTTCCGACCTACCCAGGTCCATCCCACTTATGGATCTTATGGCTTACAATTACAATCCCAATATATCCCAGTTGATTTTGGAGGATCCCCCGATGATTTTCACTGTACACGCAAAAGTATGTTCAATGCTGGCACACCGCGAAAAGTGGTCACTCATTGCAGCACTTGTTAGGCTATGTCGGCTATGTTGATGGCCCACTGGGCTCCCGGTCGACTCATCCGTGGCCGCTTGCAAACCTGGCCGCCCGTCCATGTTTGGGTTCATGATGACATGCACCGTTCATACGTTCGTTCGGACAGAGGTGGCGTTCTTGGAGAGGCTAAAGAACGACGAGGGACACAAGCTTGACACCAGCAAGATTGAACAAGATCAATAGAATGGAGGTCTGACCTTGGTGTAGCACTTCTGAGTCTTCGTGCCACTTCACCCAACTCCCAAGTGCTCTAAAGCAATGCTTGGCAATTTTGTTTCATGGACCGGAGAAGCCATGAGAAGCCCTTTTTTCCTTGACCCTGGACAGTGAAGCTGTCTTTTTGGACTGAAAAGGCACCAAGTCTGTGAGCAGGGAAGAAGGGCTCCCTCAAAAGTTTAAGCCTGCTTTTGGCATGTTTTTGTAGAACCTAAGAATATGGCTAATATATGCTAATATAATATATACTCAAAGCACTACTAAAAGCATAGTAGTAACTTATAACTTTATATATATAACATTATAAAACATACTATATATATATATCTATAGATCTATATGTAAAAAAATATAGAAATGTAATCTATGTTCAGTCTCCGGAAGCCAAACACCTCGATTGATTGGCTACCGCCAACCCAGTCATCCTCCTCATGATGTCGGGCCTAATGAGGCCCGGAGAAACCTAATCAGGCCCAGTCGGAATCCCGTTGCGTCCAAGTCAGAAGCGCCTTGAGGGGCACTATTAACAAGTGCCACGCTAGTAGTAACAAGTGCCACGCCAGTAGTAACAAGTGCCTTACTAGTAGTAACAAGTGCCTTACTAGTAGTAACAAGTGCCTTACTAGTAGTAACAAGAAGCTAGTAGTAACAACCTGCCCATTGAACATGTTCGGCCCAAGCAGGGGGCCCACTCATCGAACCCAAAGCGGAGGAGACTCGCCGTCCTGCCTACATCGCACTCGCCGTCCTGCCGTTGCGACATACAACACGTTCGCAAACAAGGACATCTAACCTTTTTGTCCCCCAGCAATATATGGATCGGAATGACTCGCAAAGGACTCACATCTTATTGTTCCCCCCATCAACCAACATGCTGGGTCATCTGAAGGACTGAAAGAAAAGGCAAAGATCCATAAAGATCCAAAGATCTCAGAGTCAAGACCTGTTGAATCCTGTTGATGTCATAGCTTTGCTTCGAAAAGTATCAGGTGGATGGTCAGGTAGACCCAGCTACCCAGTGAAACTCCATTGATCTCCGGGAGTACATCTAAAAGGCGATGGCTGCCACGCTCGACAGCTCTCTCCTCGTCTGAACTGTCGGGGGACAGGAAGTTCTCCTGGACAGCGGCACAAACATACATGCGGTCAACCGCGCATGGCAAGAGACATGGCTAGAACTGGCCTGAAGTAGTGAGAGGCGCGCTTGAGGGTGTGATAAAAACTTGATGGCTTTTGGTTCATGTGGCAAAGGAAGAACGGGAAAGAAAGGAAACAAAAAAACATAATCAGTGAGGCCAATCCCATATTAAATCTGGAAAATTACATCCAAGTTCAAGGAGATTCCCAGTCTTAAGATTCAGTGCTTTAGGATGAACTTGATGGTAGATCATTGTATTATCAACAGTAGGAAGGCTGCTCGACTTTCCCACTAGCCAGGCACCTGGTCCATTTGTTGTTTTTTGATGTTTTTTGCACACCCAGGTGCCTGGTTGATTCATGCAGGACCATGCAGGTATTCAGGCATTCCATTGCAACAACTTTGATGGACTGGTCTGTCTGTTCTTCCAGGATGTCTTGTTTTGCACACCCATCACATCATCTCCTCATCATCTCCCATCTAAGACACGGTCGCGAGCCCCGTATAAAATACCCGTCCCAACTCTTTGTCGAAACGTCGTCGCTTGACCAGGAGACCAGCCTTCATCTCATCATGGCCGTAGGTATTGACCTTTCCGAGGGAACACCGAGCATACACAAAGACTCTGGACACAAACGAATCATTGCTATGGATCAAGCGAACCCCCAAGAAAACTACTCCATTTCAGCGACCGAAACCCAAAACATTGGAACATAGAGCTCGTTTGATCGTGGGCCCATGAGGTTCTTACTGTGCCTCTCGTTGTGACACCCGAATGGAGCCACTTGGCAGACGGAGAAGACCTTCGCCTGACGAGGCTCCTGTAGACATCCCCAAAAGATGAGAAACAATAATTCCGGGAGGGCGCTAAGCTGAGGAGTCTCGATGGACATCACATGAAATACTGAGGGTTTTGCGCCCCTGGTTCGTCCTTCCAACTGGAGTTGTCGGTCAAGTATGACTGGAAACCACTGAAAATTTTCACCGTGCCTCAATCAAACATGCCGGGCACTACAGTACTCTAACTGAGCAACATGTCCTTGCTGCACCAATTCAGTGAACACTTGGACACTTCCGTGAGGTTTTGCAAACGCGGAAGGGCAGAGCCGAGGGCGAGCCGATGGCGACGGGAACCCCCGTGCCCGGCGACCGGTTCCCGCACCTCGACGGAGGACCCCGATGAACTATCATGAGAAAAAGGTGATTCACCTCGAGGGAGCGCCGGAACGCACACCCTGTGATGCACCACAGCGCCACAGATGGAAGGGATGGATGAGAAAGGCTGTGCTCAACGGGCTGTGGATTGCACGTGCCTGTGGAGAAAAACAACAGTTTGCCTTGCCTGGTTGGGGGGACTCTTCGTTTGATACACCTTACATCCACAATTGACATTGACGTGACATGCCTTCTCACCACCCACCAAGACTTGGATGCGGGGCAGTTCAAGGTCTCCAAAAAGGTGACTAATTAACTTCATAGCAACTTGGTGATCTGCTGTATAGACTGGTTTGGCAAACACCCAAGACATTAGTAGAGACATGAGGGTGTCTATGGGTGTCTACATGTCTTGCACATGAGGCCGGCCTTCGGCCGAAGGAGTAGACAGGTCGCTGTTCCATCTGCCATGTTCTTTTGGTGATCTCCTATTCTAATTGCACCCACAGTCAGAACACCCCATCCCCAAGCGTCGCTGCGTCGCAGTCAGCCTGCACCGCTGACACTGGGATGCACATCAAACAGGCCTGGAAGGACTGAGATGACACTGGGGGCAGGTCACAAGCGTCTCTGGAAGGGCTTGAACAATGATTTGTTGTACATAGTGCAAATCAATATTGACATGGGCACAGTATTGACATGGGCCAACTTCCAAGAGTTTTTCGCCGAACTGTCATGTTGCCCCAGTATAGACAACATAAAATGAAATCAGTGATTGCCGACGATAGACAACTATGGGTTGCAACCCTCTATTGCTTCGAGGTCAAGCGACAAGTGACTGGAGTTTGCAAAGGATCTGCTACATGGGCAAAAAAACACAAGAAACTATGAAGAGCAAATAATCAAGAACACGAACGGGGAGAAGATACCATGAAGACATAGTGCAAAATCGTCTTGGTGTAAATAGAATATGGCATGGGAAATCCCAATATCAAACAACTGGTCGTGATGATGTTGCGTTCGTTCATCTTCAATTCATGTCAATTCCACTTCAAGACGAAGAAGTAGTAGCAAGTAGATGTCCCACTTTCGATGTCCCTTCCGCTATCGTTCGATGTACCAACGGACATCGACCTACCACCTAGCTGGCCGTTGGTCCGTTCCTCAGGTCCCACCTGTACAATCTGCCAGAATGCCCGAGATGGACCGCGCATCCTCCCCCAACCTGGTGCGAGGGACCCCACCGGGTCGGGACCGGTTCGGAGCGACGAAGTGACACAAAGCATGGTGAAAACATGTGAACACTGGAGAGCTAGATCTTCAGTTCTGCGTGGTTTGTCCATCGCAATGGTAGGGGAAGGATGGGGGAACCACTATTCAATGTAGCGTGCGGATGGCTTGGCAGGGTAGGCTACTGCTACACTACTGCAGGCTGATAGACTCTTCTCCCGCACCACTGGGAAAAGCTTCCGGATAGTGACGGACAGTGGATCCGTGGGCGCAAGAATCAAATTCCATCCGGCATTTCTCGGCATCATGAATGAAGTTTCGTCATGCCCGAGCGGCAGAATTCCCCCCTTGGCCCAGTGGGCTCCTTCCAATCAATCTGAGATGTTTTGGAATTCAGACGGAGGCACCATCAAGCATGGGGCAGTGATCTATATAAGTTGGAGGACTGACGTTGAAGGAGTTCTGACCTGGACCGCAAACTTTTTGGGCACATTAGACCTTGATATAGAATATAGTTAATTACTAGTAGCTAAGGGCATCGCTACTAGGAGCAAGGATGCTACTAGGGGCTCCTGGCCTTACTACTAGTAACAAGAAGCTACTAGCTATAGGAGCAAGGACCCGATGATCAGCGGATGAAGCTGATGAACCCGGTTTTTGTTCAAGTCCACAGGTGGATCCTTGCTTCATCCCATCGATTCCACCGGGCAGGTGCGTTCCAAGCCGGGCCTGTGATAAGGTTCGGCTGCCAACGGAAAGGCGGTGAACACGGTGAGAAAAAACAACATGGTAACATGCCCAACATGCTATGTCCGGTGCTGGCATCCTGTGATCTGTCATGTTGGAAACGTGATGAAACGTGGGACAGACCAGTTCCCTCCCGGTCGTTTTTCGGACTTCGGGATCCGCACTTCAGCAAGACCGCCAGCAAGTGGGCAGAGATCTCCGGACTGGCGCTGGGTCCTCCATGTTCGCAAGCAATAGAGACTGCTACGAAACCAACAGAGACTGCAAGGAAATTTCACCCAAGCCCTATGTAACGTTCTTCAAAAGGGATCTGTTTGCTTCGATTCGAAGATTGAGTGCTGGAATTTGGGGCACCTGATATCTATTATATACGTTATATAGCTACAGAACCTCCCACTCTTCAAGGACACTCTATGCTTTGAAATCAATGATGGTGTCTTGGGAAGATCCATGCAAATCCATCCCATGCAAACTCCCCATCAAAGAGATCAATGAATAGATCCTTCAGCCCAAACAGCCCAAACAACCCCAACCACCCAAATGCATGAATATGGGCACAACTTTGCGTTGTTTGGTATTGTTGAACATCCCATAGCCATTATCCAGCACCGTTTTCGATGGAACAATCCAAAAGAAGTGATTGATGCAGAGTTCCGGGCCCACATGCCTCTCCGGGAATGGTGGACTGACGGATCTGTATTTTGGAATATCAACTTCTGGCTCACTGCCGGAGGCTTTGCTATTGTGAATGAGGAAGCAAACGTGTCTTTTTCAGGTCCAGTTCGCAATCTTTCCATTTCTTACACCACGGAACTTAGAGCGTTGGTTGCGATTTGTAAGGCAAATGCCCCCACCAAAGTCTTTACTGACTGCAAGACGATTGTGGATCAGTTCCAATTCGTCAAGAATGGTGGTGCTGAAAAGACGTGGTCCCACTACTCATGATGGCTCAGAATTGCCAAACGTTTCGCTTTGCTTTTGCATGCTTTTGCAGGTGCACGACCCTCCAATTGACATCGTCTGGATCCCATCGCACTCAAAAACTGTTGGACAGCACTTGCCAATTGACTACATTACCCCATCCACGGCTACGGCTACGGCTAGTGCGCATAACACTGAAATCAACACATCTTTTGCAATAGATTTGCCGACACATCAAGCCTTACAAGAAGCTGCCGTTCATCCTCAGGATGAAAACCTTTTCCGCACCACGAACAGGACTGGCCTACACAATTGAGCTACCAAATCGCCAAAACGCTTGAAATTGAAGAAAACGGTGATGATTGCCAAAACGATGTTGACGAACTGGACCCGATTGCTCTCTTTCCACATTGGAAGTGGGAGGAAACCAATAATATATATATATATATAAGCCTCCCAGAGCAGAATCTCCATGAGAGTTTGGCACCAGTGATGGTGGTCAACGGGCCAAGTCTAATCGTCTCGTCCTTCGACAAGTAAATTTGACAACCCTCAAGGGCACCACCCGGTAGGGATCGGTAGGGTCTTACCAATGCACTTGTTCTGCTGAAGTCTTATCAATGCGTCCCTGGAATGAAATCAACAGTACCAAGACGCCGAATGCAAGAAACAAAGGTGCGGATAAAGTCGAACAGTTCCCTGAAGGTAGAGATATTTGGATCGTGCGAAGGGAAAAGTTGGAAACGAATGGCAATTTCAACATAGGAGGTGAGTTCACTAGCATCAACTTTCCATCTCGCGGTGCGAAAGAAGTCCTCAGTGGCACGCGGCCATTTATCATGTGCATCAGTGGGTGGTATGGCTTTGGGTGTCCATGGAAATTGTTCTTTTCACCTGTGTTGGGACCTTCTGCGACTTCTCGACGCGTTTTTGGAAGAAATTGTGGTTTTACCATCCAAATTTGGCGGGGGAGGTTATTGAATCAAGAGTCTACATTGCGGGCGCCAGGAACCCGATAGAGCCCAACGGCCTGGCCGGCTGTAACGCTGCAGGGCCGCGGTGAGGTAGCGACGCGCCAGAAGCACCTGGCGCACCCGCTCGCGACCTCAGCAAAACCGCCCCTTCCAGTCTCTGAGGCGGCTCACTTCCAGTTGCAAATGACATGCTTCCTGCACGTATAGGTGTACGTCAGTGTAGGTGTTCACATCAAAAAATATTCCATATAATGATACCATGTAAAAACCATGTGATACCAGTCTATGTCGTAGTCTATGTGGTTGCTTTCGTGGAAGCACCGGGCAGCCCGGCGGGACGGTCCCACCGAAGCTTCCTGCGCCGAGGCAATGCCCCGGCGCAGGAGCTCCTGAACGGCGACGCGGTGGTTTTTCAAAGAGTCCAGTCGGTGGCACCTAAATGGATGCAAATGGATTGGTTTAAGAGAAAATCTACAGGAAACATGGTGAAACACCCTGGTTTAAGAGACTGAGTTTCTGTAGATGTTACTTTTTTCCTTATCAACTAATTCTGGGAATGGCCCGGCGGTGCCCACGAAAGGGTGCCTATTTCCATCACCTTGAAGTCTTAAAGTGTAAGAAATCATGGGTGATCGGGTCCGATGAATGTCCGAAGGGTGCGGAGCATTGCGGAGCATTGCAGGGCCGGGGGGAAGAACTGTCGTTCTTTCCTAAGTGAGTTTACAGTGGACAGTTCTTGCAGCTGGGACAAGTAGGGCGGGTATCATCACGGGTTGTGTCAGCCTCAAACTTGCTGGTGAGGGAAGAAAAGGGATTGACCCCCTTTGCCTAAAGGGATTTGCTACTGCTGAAAACTCCAATTAAGTGGATCAACCCCTCCTAAAGGTTTCTTTTCAGGGGAACTCATCGATCGTCTTCAAATAGGGTCAACAAACAAGAAAAATAGATCAACAAATAACACCAGGACCTGGGCTTTGCTTGTCCCTCATTCCAGTCACATTTCACTGGCAATCAACCAGAAAAGGCTGCGTGATTCTGGCACACATTGTTTCCCTCCCGTGTTGGGTGAATTCAATCGGGAGTGCCCAAAATATGCACTACCAGTTGGGCAGTGCCGGATCTTTCTTCACCAAGCCCTAACTACTAACGACCAAGGACAGAGATCCTGAGGCTGCCGACATGACATGACGTGATACAGTGATACTAGTATATACCTTCTGAAGCAACTCGAACGGCTGAAAACAACTTGTTTTTGGCCAATGACTATTTTAGATCACAACTTGGGATTTAAGCCGAAAGTCCTGGGATGTAGCTTTTATTTGTCCTTCATGGTCCTTCCATTTATTCTTTGACTATGCGTTCTTACTGACACTTTAATGCTTCTAACGTAGCCTAAGAATGTCTAGAGTCCATACATTCAATAAAGGACATCAAGTACATCAACTAGATCCAAACTAGATCAAATCGAATTCTCTCTTTAAAATGTCCACGTCGATCTTGTAAGCCTCCAAGACCCTTCAAGATTCAAAACTATGGTCGACCTGGTTCCGCTAGCCCCAAAACCCTTAAGCATATTTCCTACAATTACTCACATGCACATACATCTGGATACATGCACATTTGTTTACCTCAGTTGGTCACTTCATGTCAATTCCGTCTTAGCTTCAAGTCGCCCCAAGTTCCTCCTCCGCTCCCGTCCGCTCCCAACGTCCCATCTGTGACTTCACCGCCTCAGTGGCCATGCCGTTGGTCTCCGGCAAGGTCTCCTCGTCCGGGCGGTGGAGGACGGCCGAGGATCGACTCAAGACGGGTGAAGTGAGAAGGGATCGACACACCTGTTTCAAGCGAGGATTTCCGGATTGGACCATGATTTGGACGAATCAAGAATGCCCAGCATATAGTTTTGTGATGTTTTGTTTGCTTCGTTATCCACAGTGGGGGAGGTTTTGCTGGTGTATGTTGTGAAGATCCAACCGGCTAGGCCGTGAATCTGGAAGTACGTAGGGTGTGCGTGACATATCCTATTTTGTTTTGCAGAGAATACAGGCTCAACCACGTCCTAGATTCTTGCTCTTAGACTCTTAGGAACCAAAAAAGAACTTAAGAACTTCCACCAAATGTGAGGGAAGCCAAAACCGCCCCCCAGCTTTGAAACATCCAAGGGTCCGAGGAACCTCTGTGGGGACGCAGATTTGTTCGACCAAGCGGACCCGCTTTGGGCGTCCGGTATGGACCGGACCTTCGAACAGAACAAGCGGACGGCCCCATGAGCGGCTGCTTTGACCTCACGAAGAAGAAAGATCTGAGACCCAGGTCTTCTGTATTTCGGCACGGAAAGGCCTTTTGATGTCTTTGGGCTGCTTTTTGGGCGGAGATGGGGAGATGGGGAAATGGGGCACAAAGTCCACGGTCCAAAAAGCGGCTAAGACTGCTTGTTTTGTAACGACAAAGATCTAGAAAGGAAAGGTCCCGCACTTAAGGAAAGGCCCAAAAGCCGACATCCACGAGGATTGCCATTATCGAACCCGCCGGGGACAGCCGGAGACCGGACCGGGACCGGGACGTCCAGGCCAGGTGCCTGGATCAAAAAGCCCCTGAGCCCTGACCCTTGGAAACCGCTGAGTTTGAAGAGATGCCATCGGCAAGTTGAACCTGATCCCTTCGGAAACTTGACAGATCAATATAGGTTGGGTATCTCCCAGGACCCAGTGGATAATTAAATCAACGGCTACACATGGCTACACACAGCTTTACGGCGAGGCGTCGCCCCGCGAAGAAGCGCTGCGCTCCGGGTCATGCGGCTCCTCGCCCATGCGGTAGGCATCCGCCGGCGAGGGCCGGCCGAGGCCACACCCCATGAGTGGAGCCCATGGCGCGTGGCCACGCGTGGCGCCCAGTGGCTTGTCGGCCAGGTGTAGGCGTCGTGAGCATCGAATGGTGGAAGTCCTTTTTGGGATATTAACTGGAGGGTGAAGTAGGCAACTGGACTGAGAGTGAGCAAAAACCATGGACCGGAAGAAGCGAAGATCCAATAATTGGCCAATGGAAGGTGTCAGGTATGCAAGAGATGAAGTAGTATAGTACATCACTGAAACGGTGATAAGTGATCACAATATAGTTCGACTGGACTTCTATAATGCAACAGCTTTGTTGCATAGATTCAGCCCAACTGGCATAGAGCCCTTGGAGCAAACCCGAGGTGGGTAGGACACAAAGCCAATAGCTTTTGCATTCACAGGGCTGGTGACCAGGTGAGGAATTAAATATATATTGTTATCATTGGTTTGTTTCTCAAGGTGCAGCCAACTCATGCTATGCATTGCAACTTCTCAGGTTTGGCCTTGCGGGCTGTCTAGGTGCAGGTTCCGTCTCTAGACATCTCCCACGCGGTCGAGGACTGTGATTATGACCCATCTGTGACTACGTTCTGTCCCACGTTGGTCTGCACTGACATTCCTTCTACGTCTACGAAATGAGCAGGAAATGCACGGCGCGGTTCCGCGCGGTTCAAGTCCAACCAGGTGGGGGTCATATCCACACCGATGTTGCATGAGAGGCGGCTGGGCGGTTGATGGGCGGCTGAGTCTCTTAGCAAAGCAAAATGTTTTCTCTGGAATGAACATGAGAATGTGGGCATCCCTTGAGCTGGAGATGCTTGTGGCTTGTGGAAAGAGTAAAGAATGCGTCATCCACTTGGAAAGCCAAAGAAAAAGTTGATAAATGCAAGGTGCTGATAGAATCATGAAAACGTTGCAAATGGTTTTTGGGCTTCGTTGGGCCGGATACAATGCTCAAGAAGCAACAATACTCAAAGGAGCACCCGAGTGGCCGGTGCGCACCCGAATCTGCCGATCCAGCATCTGCCAATAGTATTCTCTGGAGCGACCAAGAACCTGAATCATTCATCCTTTGAAAGCTTTGAACTGTTTTCTTGCTTTCCAAGAAACATGAACAAATGTTGATAATGTATATTAATATATAAACACAGCATACAAACCAGCCTGACGAGCAGAACGTTCTTTGGATTGTTGCTGCACCTCGCATCTCACAAGTAGCGGCGGTACATGCTAAGACCGCAGCTCCTCTCACATGCTAGTCTCCAAATGACAATATGGCTGTGCACTAAAATAGGAAGACGTCCCAGTTCGACCCTGGAAGAAGGAAAATAGACCAGTCTACCCATTGGTTGGGTGTCTCCCAATTAAAATACACACCCACTTACACACCCATATGTCTGATCAATGACCTGTGTGGGCATAGAGGGGCCCTTGCTCCGCATGAAACGTTGCAGTGCACATTCGTTCCGCATGGCGCCTGCTCTGCATGACGGGCCATTCGTTCTAAGCCTCGGCAACAAAGGTCTGTTCATCCTCGAGTTTTTCAAAAACTCATCTGTACTCACCAACACAGCCTTAACCAAACGAACACTTGATAAAGGTAACACATGGTAACACAAAAGGATTAACAATTTCCCACACTTGTTCACATTGCACTTTCTCTCTTGTTCTGCTTTATCATGTTGCAGGGCCTCCGGACTGCAAACGTGTGATTCACGCTAGATATCAAGACTTCATGCTATGCACCCACTAACTACAATGACATTGACATAATAGAAAGGACTAGGAAGGCATTCTAGACACTCAACAGTGCTTGAAACCACATACAAGAGAGGACACCACTATATCAAGTGTCATAAAGCTGGAACAAGGCCTTTGCCCGTTTCCAACTCTTGCACCCAGCTACTCCGCTCCTGTCTATCTCTATGTCCTCGTATGGACAGGTCTAGCATCTTCGACTTCTCTTACTTGGGCAGCTGGCCTTTGTTGTAGAGCGAGTGGTGCACATCGCAACTCCTTCAGTGGAAACGGCCGGAATCGACCCCTCGCCCTCGCTGCAAGTCTGCAAGTCGGCCCTCTCATCAAGTCGGCAAAACACAAAGGAAGGGGAAGGACATCCGCCCTTTCGCATAACCATTTCCTTCTCATGTCCGGCACGGACGATCCGGTGGTCTGAACACCGCGCGTGACGTGACACCCTCTGGTCGCCGGGTCGCCCCGCCTGGCCCGTCGCCGAGACTCCTGATGGATGCAGCGACGGATACGACGACTGATCCGGTTGGTCCGGTTGGCCCTTCCATCTTCCCAAAAAGGAGGGAGCACGAGCACGAGTGAAGATGGACCGATTTCGCCACTTGGTCCAGTTTGTGAACAGGTCCAAGGATCGGGCCGACCATGGATTGTCTTTCTAAAAGAAAAACAAACGAAGTATGTCCATGAACGTCCATGAACACATGCCATCATATGTACATGGTCAATTGACCATGTTGATTCGTACTGGAACGTTTTGCCGTTTCAATGTAAAAATGGCCGGCCTTGACCGTATACCGTATACATTGAAACGGCCAAACGTTTTGGATCCCCAGTCCGGTCGCTCACGTTGGATCGCAGGGGCCCTTGGATCGCACGGCCCGCCATGGCCACCCCCCTCTGTTTATGCCGAAAGGACAGAAAAAGGTCCGTTCAGGTCACTAAAGGTCACTATAAAGGTCTAAAGAATTCGCGAGGTAAAAAGAGGTAAAAAATAATGAGAAAGAAAGGGTCCGAGACGAACGGTGTTTTGGGATGGAAGGAAGGAATGGAGCTGCCCTTCCAATGGGCCGGGTGTTCGTTCGTCCCCTTCTACTCGTGGTAGGCATAGTTTGAGGCTTCCACTTGTTCAAAGACAAGGCCTTTTTCAAACAGGGTCACTGGTTTTGGCCGGCACCGCAGGCTTCCCAGTGGCTCCAATGCACGAAGCGGCGCACTTCTTTTCTCCAAGTCAGTCAGTGAGTCTTGAAGTGAAAAACCTGAGCACCAATCACCGATCAGGCCACGCATACCCAGAAACCACAAACCAATCAGGACAAAGTAGAGCCCAAATAAATAGCCCATTTCAGAATTGGAAAAGGAAGCCACTTCTACTGCTACTTCTAGGGGGATCTCGTATACGCCACACAAACAAACAGACAGAGACAATACTCAATTCTCAGACAAGGCAGGCAAATCGGCAAATTCACTGTGTCAGTGATGTTGTATGGGTGTCAGATTCCGAGATTCTCCTTGTGCCCGAAATCAGCTGTTCTGTGGTAATTGAATATTTGTTGATGAGAATAAGAGAAAAGGAGAAGCGTATTCTGTCTGCTGCACTGAATATTTAGCTTGGCTGTCCTCAAGTTCAACCCAAGAATGAATCCAATTGGATTCAACTCACTTGAAAAACACTAGTCAATGGGTTCAATCATTATCCCAAGTACAGTACAGGTTGATAACAAAATATAACCAACATATACAAACATATCTGAAACTATCACCCAGAAGAGCTACTCGCTGGAAAAATCATGCAAGTGGAAATTGGCACCGTTTCTCAAACCTCCTCCTCCCTCTCCCCACTTCCCCTCTACTCCCAGTCCCGGTCGTCAGGTCCTCACAGAAGTCGCCCGACTCTTGTTCTGAGCTCTCCGGACTCATGGTCGCCCGGTGGTCGGTGACGAGACCTCCGGCAGAAACCGGAAGAATCCATCGAAACTCCATGCGCCATCACTGAGTGGATGAGAGGATTCGCAGGACGCCAACCCAAAAAAAGCAGGTCGTCGCCCATGTCACAAAATGTGTTGTGAGAACATCTGAGAACAAGACGACTCCTTGTCCCTTTCTTTTGCCGGACCACCACTTGAACGGGTTAAGCTGTCTTGTGCGAGTTTTAGCTCGCATATGGGATCCGACGGATCCGACATTAATAACTTAATTCTGTCAAATGCATGGCGAACTGTTCCCTTCCAAACATCAACATTGCCGCCAATGGTTCATTGTCCCAATTCAAAGGATTCTATATACAAGTCATGATAATGGAAATACTCTTCTGACATGAATTGATGTGCAATCTAATAGCCACACCATCCTTTTGCGCTCCAGCATCTGTGCAAGCAGCGAGCCCAAAGCAGTCTTTGGGTCTGCTGGCATAGTCCATGCCTTCTCCGAAGATTGACTTCGGGACAAGGTTGCAAACTTTGGCAAAGGGACATCTGATCAGCCTGAGAAGCAAAGGAATCCAACATGGCTGCAGTATCCTGAGATCCTGTCGGATAAATGCAGCGTTTGATCAGTAGAGTGCAAATAGTCAAGGCATTGAAGTCTGCCAATCATCCTATACGCTGTTCACTTACTAGTAGGATGCAATTTGTTCAAAACCTACCCAAGATCCTACGAGATCATACAATATATATCCTAAACTGGCTTGAGTCGGTTGTTCTGCGAACTCTGGGATCACCCACCCCTGGCGAACTCGTTGTGAGAACGCCAATAACCTTACGCGATCCAATAGCTTCTGTATCCCCTGTATCGGCTGCAAGGCAGTTGGCTTTGGTGTTTACAGTAAGTATAGATGGAAAAGTCGAAATCCAACGTGCCTGGAGAAGAACAACTTGCCAGTCCGGGTTCTACTTTTTATGGCCTGAATTCCCTTCGTCGCAGTGCGTGGTGGATCTGCCTTCATCCTAGTAGCAATGGCCTCCAACCTAATAGCGGTTTTCTTTCAACACTTTTTGGTCCAAAACAGCCCCCAGACCTGCCAAAGCTCACAATGCAAGAATCAGACTTCCATATCTGCCAGTGCTCCTCTGAGCCAAGGATGGACGTCCCTTTTTGTGAGGCCTTCAACGAGTCAAACACTACGTAGATGTTGCTTTCGTTTTTGTATGTTTTTGTCTTTTTGCCTCGCATGTCAGCTGCTCTGCAAGCACTTCTTTGCTCTGAGCCCTTCTTTTCGTTGCTTCTCACCACAGTGCACCACACCTGCGCAAGGACACGCAAACGGGACAGGCGGCTGGTGTGTGGTCGACTGAAGCAGAAGAGGTGCGGTCAGTGACAAACGTAGACCAACATCATACTCAAAATAAGAGACATAATATAGAGACACCCCCTTTGGCTAAGAACATGCAAGAACTGAACATACCATTTCCAATCTCCCTTTTCACGCAGCTCACACGTTCTGGAAAGGATGGCTTTGCTTTGCTGCACATCCAAAGACATGGTGCGCAGGGCCTAGCCGGGCTTGGCCGCGGCTCACTCGCCCTCACCCTCCAGCGAATTCTTCGGTGGATCGCTGGACGGCTCTCCTTTGACTTGGACGGTCTGATCATGCACCTCGAAGTCCGCATTTTTCAAAGCGACCAGAATCTCCTCAGAGGTGGCACTCAGGTCTTTAAGACTTTTGGAATGTTCAAGAACCTCCAAGGGTAGCGAAGAACTCCCATCCATGGTGAGTTCATGGAGCAAATCTTCCACCACCCCTCTGATCACATCCAAGCGGTTGGTGCCCGCAGTCTCTGGCACCTCTTGTGCAATGTCTGGTTGAAGGTGACGGATGGCTTGCTGAACTCGGTTCAGCAAACCTCCCATCAGTGGAAGTTTGGAGTCGATCTGTGGGATATCGCTGCTAGGCAGCCAAACATGGCCATAGCACTCGGCCACTTGCATGGAAGGAGGCAATAGCGATGCCACAGTTTTGACGTCCCCACACTCGCTGCGGCTCTTCGCCTTGCTCTCAAACGCGGGTTTTTCCAGGAGAATGACGTACCAATCGCATTTCTCTCCCTCAGCAAACTTGGACGGTCCTGTTGATACAGATTTCGCTATCAGCCCACATTCTTCCTTGACTTCACGCATGGCCGTCTCACGACTGTCGCGGTCCGTCAGGTCTCGGCAGCCACCCAAGGCAGCCAGATAGCCAGGCATACACTTCATGCACTGCGATCGGAGTTGCAAGAGCACGTCATAACCGCCTGGTGAGCTGTCACTTGGCCGCAGGAGAATGGCCTGTGCATTGACTTTTCGGGGTGCCGAGGAGTCATCCCCGCTCCGCTTGGGCGCCATGCTTTCGTGAGAACAATCAGGTGGAACTAGGTACTTGCAGTGGAAGAATGGCAACAACATCGTCTTATTTTGCGTTGAAGGGAGACCTGGGTATGGGATTGATTTGTTCGACGTTGTTGACTGATTCCCGGCAGGATATTTGCTGGTTCACCACGGCACTGTGCGGCTGCTACTAGTAGCGTCCTTGCTCCTAGTAGAGATGCCCTTTGTTACTAGTAGCTTCTTGTTACTAGTAGTACTGCCAGGAGCTACTAGTAGCGTCCTTGTTACTAGTTCTCACTTGACTTGGATGATGTTGTTGCACCACGGCACTGTGCGGCTCAGGTTGGAACCAAACACGTCGATGTCAGTGTTGTTTAAACAAGCTGTTATATAGGTTCCGACATTCAAAATGCCCTGCCAGTCATTTGCTTCAACCAGATCTGAAGGGGTGGCATAATCAGAGGTCTGAGGAGGCCAAAAACATCTAAAACCAACGAGGATATCTCAGCCTTTGCACGTGTCAGATCTGGCAGATTGAGGATATCTGTCCGTTTCAGACATATTGGATTGTCCTAGTCCTAGTAGCTTCTTGTTACTAGTAGTAAGGCCAGGAGCTACTAGTAGCGTCCTTGCTCCTAGTCCTAGTAGCGATGCCAGGAGTCCCTAGTAGCGAACCTTGTTACTAGATTGTCCGAAAAAACTCTTCAGACTCTCAGATTACTGGCTGTCTCGAGTTTGGCCGTCCGGTTCTTTCGCCCGGTCTCCGCCGGTCACGGGGAGGTCTCCGCCGGGTCGCCTGTCAGCCTTGAAGAGGTCCGCGGACTGTTTAAAGCCCACGCTCTTTCCGCCACTCATGCTGGGCGGCCTTGGTCGCGAAAGTGCGTCTCCCGAAGAACTGTTTCTGAAAACGGGTGGGCATCGGGTGGGCATCGGTGGCGCTGGCACCTGGGTTTGGGTGGGGAAGACTCTCAGTTGCACGCATATTCATAAAGCCGGGCCGAGTACAATCTCTGAGAGCAAAACCCTAGAAAATATTAAGTTGTGGGCCAGGCTGGTTTTGTGAATGTGGATGTTGTTTTCCTCAAGGCAACTAACTGCCATATGACAACATCAAATCCGCAAACCCTTCCCTGGGTACACCACCTTCGTCAAGCAATTTCGATAACAGTAAAAACTTTTGATATGAACCAATGGCTAGAACAACTAGCATACAAATGTCAATGATTATATACTCCATATTACTCCAAACAATAATAGGGTGGTGCTTTTCAATATCGATGTCCAACAATCAGCTCCAAGTACCCTACTAAATCCAGCCCACCTTTCTTCCTTCCTCTCGCCCTCCCTCCCTCCCTCCCTCCCTCCTTTCCGTTGCCTTTCCCTTTCCTTGTTCCTTTCCTTTCCGCTTCCTTTCCTTTCCGTTTCCTTTCCCTTTCCTTTCCCTTCCTTTCCTTCCTTCCTCTGCTTGCGACGGGCTTCGCAGGCTTGCTGGCTTGCTCTCTGTCTGTCTGTTTCTGTCTTGCTGCATCTTGCTGCAATGTTTCTCTCCCTCACACATTTGCCCAGCATCTGAAAAGGGTGTTCAGGTCACCCCTTCAATGCATCTACTCTTCTCACGTTTTCTTTTGCGGGTTGCCCAAGCCATGAAAGTAATACTGCTGGAGGACATGGTCTTTCTACAAGCTCTGAACGCTCCCTAAAACATCGTAGAACATCCTTAGGACCACTCGTCCCAGGCGGCGTGCCTTCCTTCACCACCCATCGGTCGGCCACCACGTATCGGCCCACAGTGTTTCACTCTGAGTCGTTCGACTTCCAGGAACCGCTGTCCATGGTATTTTCAAAGGAGTTGTCATCGTGCGACAGCTTGCCTCAGAGATGGGTACAGGGAGATGGATGGCACCATATCTTCGGGATCAGACCTCACGCCAATTAGGAGTAAGTCTTTGGACCCTGTTTACAAGAGGTCCTTTTTGCAGTTCGATTTGACGACCCCAAAGAGAAAACTTCTTCAATACATGGCACCGTGAAACACACGCTCTCAGCCGTTACCTCACCGACGTTTTTGCCAAAGCCATCCTCTCAATGTGTTTTTTGCGTGAGAAAATATTTTTTCCTCAATCTTCAGCCGACGATTCGATCTGAGGTCGCAAACATTTGGGTCCCCACTTGCACTGGCCACGCCTGCAGTCGGCCATCTTCGACCGAGCAAATGGTCAAAGATGTCAACCCGAAGCTGAATGGCTGTTCAGGATCGATGAAGCGAACAGGCCAAAACGTAGTCTGGCTGGGGAGTCCGTAGGGCCTACTAGTAGTCTGGCCAGTGAGTCAGCAACTACCTGTCTCCCCCTGCTGATATGCAATTATGCATTATGTGTAATAATCTATACACTGAGCTCACTGTGGATTCCAGAATGTTTTTTTCATCTTCACCAAAATTAATTATGAAGCTGGTAACACAACCACAAGAAAAATGTGCGTGTCTAGGTCTGTGTAGTACATCCAAACAGAGCAACAGTGATACAGTAGTTACAGTACCATGCTCCATAGAGGACGTGAAGGACAAAGGTGAGAGTTACACCAGGTGACGACAAGTGTTTGCTCCAACCCTCCAACTACAACTTAAGCAAAGAACCCACCAAAGCTTTTACTTCCACATACAGGCAGGAAACAAGTTCAAAAATCAATTTAACTATATTTAACTTATATAAGTCCTCACCTAGTTTCCTGATCAATAGCAATACAGTGTATAACGGTTAATAAGTAATTACATGTAATTACTTTCTGTTGATCCGCCTCTCATGTCGTTCTTGGTTTCGGCGTCTGACACAAAACTAGACTTGCTAAAAATACTCTCCTGCCATCTACGACAAACAGATCTGTGCGACGACCAACATCGAAAAACCGCTCTGATTTGTCAAGGCACCAAAACATGGGACACGCTTGTCGCCGGTCACCGCCGCCGCTCCTGGTGGAAGCGCGAAGCGGTCAGCGCGAAGCGCGCTGCGGCGATGTGCTGTTGGCGCTTGGTGTGCTGAGTTCAGGTCAAAGGAGGCCGCAAGGCATGAACTTGCTTCGGTTGGTCATTTACATTCATTTACAGATATTTACAGTACATGTACATTATCCCCCTGTGAATTCACCCTGACCCCCAAGGGTGGTCATTTTATAGATATAAAACGGTACCCCCAGGGTACTGGCACTATAAAATCTGGGCACCCAAGGTAGGCAAGAAGGGCGGCAGAATATAGAATCACACACCCCATGGTTAAAATCTAGCCCACTATAAAATCACCTGCAAAAATGGTACTCTATAGATTCACGCACCCCAATGGAAGCATCAGGTCGATCTAGTAGGTAACATCAAGTAGGTGGCCTCATTCTTTAGTGACACCCCAGGGCTACGGCAACCACGATACGGACATGCACGGGCAAATTCCGATGATCTCCGAATCTGCGACGCAGATTTTTTACCTTCGCGTTTCCTGAGTTTGTCGCATTGCTGAGTGTCTCAAGAATCTCAGCAACACACCATATGAGTCAGGTGTTTATGGGTTCTTGAAGGCCTCCCTCCCAGTCAACCCCCTGGAAACCTCCAAATTATCTTCTATAGAATCAGGGCCTTTCATTTATATAGGCTCAGTACATCTACTTCTGATATTGTGTGCGCTGCCCTGGAACTCCACAAACACATTCAGTCATCAAAAAGCACATGCCTCAAAGCAAAAAGCCACTCTATAGAATCACACACCATGGCACACCAGATCATTCACCTCCTTCCCCAAAAACATATTTGTTGACTTCCGCGGGCCATGTTTGGTTGAAGTCCTCTTCCCCGGCGGTAAAGTGCTCCTAGGTTAGACAAACCTCCTTAAAAAGTAAAGAGGCATTTGTTATTGTCAACAAGGTTCAAGAAGATAACATGCGCACTTCCGCAAAGCTTCAGCGATGGTGAATTTTACCATACACTTACGCGGTGGCTTCCGCAAGCTTCCACGACTGCAGTTTTGGCTTCTGCTGGCAAGTTGGAGTTTACAAGTGTGCTTAAACTGTTTGTGGGAGGTTTTTGACGCTGCTCACATCCATCCAGGCTTCTCTGTAAAATGAAGACTTCTTCTATAAAATGGTCTCTATACAATCATGCTACCCAGGGTTACATACTTCGAGTATCAGAAGCATCATCAAAATCCTTGCCTCTATAAAATCCATGCACCCGGGGTTCATCTTGCCCTCAGACAGGGTCTACTATAAAATGACCCACCCCGAGGTGGGTCATTTTATAGAGAACCACGGGATTTTTCCTCTATAGAATACCCTCTATAGAATGCACCAAAAAGACCCCCAGGGTACCATGGTTTATAGAGGAAATTCGCTGGACTATTGTACATTTAATGAATACATTTCATATAGAAAGAATTCGTTGGTTGCTGCTGGGCAAATACTCTAAAAGCCCAGCAAGGCCAGTTTTCTTTCAAGTCCAAGAATGTCGCCAGAAGGCCTTGCTACCGAAAGGATCTTGATGACCTAAAAGGTTGTCATTGCGGGGGGCCTGAACCCATGTATCGGCATGAATGAGCACTTTGGTGTGGCGGGATGGGCTTGTGACGTCGTGGACTTCCCCTGACTACAAGCAATCTGTATGTGAATGCCAATGCACACATATCACAAATTAAATTACATCACAATAGCCTGAAAAGAGGCATGGCTGCATTAAACATCCGGTCATTGATGGTCGTCAAATGGTCACATTTCCCAGTGACCTCCCCCGGTGATCGCCGATGTCCCGAACACGCCGGGGCCGGGCTGCAAAGCCATGAACCATTTCCTCCATTTCCTCTACACTATGGCATACGTCCAGAATCTATAGGGGCCCCTAAAAAGGCTACTCGGTACGTAAAACATGTAAAGCCAGCTACTCGGTACGTACGCGCCGTAGTAGTTGGCACATCAGACGGGGAACAGTGACACCGGGCCTGGATGCGAACCGGCACAGATTGAAATGAGAAGACTCTGCGCTGATGTGAAGGATGTGTCCATCAGCGCAAACTAAACCACAAACGGCACAGCGGCACGGTCTACCGGGTGGTTTTTTAAAGCGGGGGTCGGCATAGCAGAACCATCCTCAATGTCAGTGAAGCAACATGAACAGCATCCTGAAATCCATCAATGAAATGCACCAGTCGACGGGCGTCCAATCCAACGGCACGGTGAGATCCAAGCAGTCTCAAAAACTTTGCAGCCTGCTGAGATCCTACTTTTACAACCTCATCCATTGAAGGTTAATTACAGGACTTTCTTTACAAACATCTACTCATCATCTACTCATGTCTACGAAGCCACGCACAAAGAAAGGTATTCTTAGCCGCAGTCATGCAATCAGCGGCAAACACGCCGACCGAGGTGAGACTGTTTTTGCAATGATGCTCCATGAGAAACCGAACTGCAGCAGCAAACCAGCAAAGCACTAGCGGCAGCATTCCCTGCTGGGTTAAGTTGAGATCATCAGAAGCAAAACAAACGTCATATGACCTCTATTTTGCACCACCAGCCACCCCAAATACAAGTATGGTCTTTTCCTATGGGTCAAAAAGGTTCCACGGTGTTCCAGGCAAATATCGCTTTGACCAAGTCGAATCAACGTCATCTCCTCTGGCTCAAGGCTCGAAGAAAGCCCTCGGACGGCGTGTGCTTCACCTGCGACGTATGGCGGGTGCCCTTCAGTTGCTCCCTTCGATGTCCTGAATCTGAAAAGGGGTGAATCGGGATGGCGTGCCGTGCTCCCGAAGCTCTGAATCTTATTAGAACATATTTACAAGCTGTCAACTTAAAGACATGCTTTCAAGAAGGGCTTCCTTGGACGTGGGAGTGCATAGCAGCAGCTTTAGCACACGAAAGTAGGAGCCATTCTTCTAATGACCCTGGGATCTTTTGACCAATAGTTCTTCCAAAACAACTCAGTTTGACGCTTCGTTTGGCCCACTTGGCCATCTAAACTTCTGCCTGCTTGAGAGTGCTCTCCAGCTTCTGTCGCAAAGCCTTTCGATCAATGACAGTGGCGACAATCACCAGGACTATCAGAAGCATGGTATGAAAGTCCCTGATGGCCCATGATGGCCGTCCGGTCCCTGCCCGAAAGTCCCAACAAAGACCAATCACCTGGTGACGTCTGGGTGACCCACAAACTGGGCACCCTAAGTTGAACGAACCCTTTGCGCCCTTTGAGGGGGGTTCACAAGAGCTTCCTTTCAAGAGAGCAGAAACATGGTTCCATGAGGAACATCCGTGAGCTTTAACTCTCTATCTCTCTCTATACATATATATATATGTCTATTCGCCATTTCACTGATATACTGACTGTAATATTGTTAACGAATATCGTACACTTGGAGAGTCCTGGAAATTCAAACAACACATAGCTGTCATGAACGGATTCTCGGTCTCAGAGCCTTTCAGAACTCCTCCAAGTGCAGTGCATGGTTTTTCTCGTCGTCTCCCAACGCGCACCTCGGGTACGCGGTTCAGCTCACGCTCCAGGGCATCACAGGCCGCCTCGTCACGGCGCCAGGGGATCTTCCCTTTCGCCACGCGTGGCGCGCGGCCTTTCTGCCCGCAAAGACATGACTTCACCGATGTCTATGGTTGTTTTAGCTGTTTTCGGACCCCCATGCTGACGATTTCCGTGGTTGCCTGATAAGTATACATAGCATTTCCGTGGTTACCCCTCTCCTGGTCCATCGGATGGTTAGTTCAACTCCAGTCCTTGGACCACAGTCACTCGTGGGCTCCGCCTCAAACACTCTCTGGTTGTAGGCATTGAGATCCCCAAGCTGTGCAATCGTTGTGATCACCTCGCTGGGGCCTCAGGTGGTCAGGTCAATCAAGCAAGAGCTCTTATCATTATGAATCATGATAATGATGTGTTTGTATTGTTCTTAAGGCTGCAACATCCAATCTATCCCAAACTAGATGGCGATACTTCTTCACCCTGTAATTACACCTTTTCTATAGCTCTTGGATACCCTTTGATACAATGCAACAAATACGGCAAATCTCTCTACTGTAAATACTGATGAACCCGATTGGACCTAAGGTCGCACCCGGAAAGTCGATGGTTTTCCGTTTTCACCGCGTCTGGCGGTCGATGCGTCGCACTGGATTGCGGCCGCACAGGACAGCTGAGAGCTGAACCAAGTGATCGTCGGTTGAACCTGATGGACGATCCAAACCGTCATGGATGGAAGAAGAAGAAACAACATTTAAAAAAAAGAAGAAGAAATGGTCCACAGAAACGGTGAATGATGGCTAGCAGGAACTGGCTTCAATCATTAAAGAAAAACAAAACGATCAATGCTAGTAGGCTTAGGGATGCGTCAAACCACCCTGACTTGTAATGTGCTTTAAGCTTGTTTGGTGGGTCATTGATTTAACTTAGCTTGAACAAATACACACATTGTAAATCTCAACGTACGGCTGCACAAAAATATGTTATTTTATGGACACAGTAACTACTAGTTCCTAGTTACTACTACTACTATATTATAGATATAGTACAAGTTTGCACACAAATCTCGTCAACCGGCTTTAGCAAAACAGCGTCTCCCACAAACCAGCTGCTAGCCAACCAGTGGAAAATGGTCTGTCTTAGACCACTCCACCCCAAATCGGAGAGCTTTACCAATCATGAGTCTACACTGTATTGATATAGTGATAAATAAAAATAAATAAACTATATATGAGGGTCTTCTTTGGCAAGGAGTTGGACTTGTTTTGAACCATGCCTTCTTGGCCCCCGTGGTCGTTTCCGGACTCAGCTGTTGCCGCGTCCCGTGGCCCAAGCGACGCGCGGCGGAGCTCATTGGCCAGGACCTCGAAGAGGCCTCCTGAGCGAGTGAGGCTTCGTTTGGCCTTCGTTTGGTGGAGCGAAGCCACCCGTAAGCAACAACGTGCTAAACGGTGCAACAGCGTTTTACGCCTTGACACATCCTTTAAACATTGGAGATGAAAGTTGCAGGTTGTATATGTTGTATTCATATGTATTCACATGTATTCACTGCATGTCATTCCAACAAGGCCAAATTTCTATCATAACTCCGCCATGACAAACCTTGGAGTTGATTGTGTTGCTGGTTTGCCTCTTGTTTTCGGCGGTACACCTGCACCCTGCACTGCTCTGCACCGAACAAACGCGCACGCGGCGCCATCGAAGAACTTGGATCTCCCCAATGCAGCGACCACCTGGCTGCTCGGAAAGGATGGGAAGAGAACCATGGTCACTCACCTCTAAGAGTTTTGGCTCAAATCAATGTAGGCTCTTGATCAATTAAAGCACATAATTAGGAATGTAGCACTTGAACCCGACAGTTTGAATATAATCAAGACTAAGTACCGAGTCTACTGAGTACCGTCAGATTCAGATTCCGTCCGTTGCGCCACATCTCCCACCTCGCACAACTCTTTGGAGCGCAGGTCGCCGCGCTTCAGGCGTTTCTGGAGTCCTGGCCTTGCGAAACGGGCGAAACAACCTGGTCGACCTAGAGCCTCATGGGTTGACACACCCGAACACGGGTGTTTCTTTGGAAGTTTGAATTTCCAGAATCCAAAGAACACCCGAAACAAACACACACGCAAAAATATAGATAAACATACTTTACTTCGAGTTATCTCCACCCTGAAGGGCGAGTTGGTAATGAGGGAGTGAAACCTTTAAGACTCACCTGGCAGGTGACGAAACAAATGTCATCAGTTGAGGCAGTTGGCAAGTGAATGTAAGTGAGATTTAGATGCAATCTGGTGGTTTCCATCTGACTCCAACACTGTAAACTGTTCCCATGTGACCATTCTTAGATGAGTTCCAAATGTACGAGGAACATACATTATGAGACTGGGGAGAACATAGGTGAAGCCTACCACCAAAAAACGCGGCTATAAAAAATGCATTTCCCCGATGAACAAATTCTACAGGGGGTCAATCCACGTAGTCCAATCTGAAACATACAGCATCACAATAGTTGGTTCGTGACTAGAAGAATCCTCCAAAAGTTACTCAGTTGGGCCAACCATTATGATAGAGAAAAAACAGCACACCATCCCAGTCACAATACCCACCCAAACAGTATAATTGATGGTTGGTGACCATGTTTGTGGCAGAGTGTTCAGTATAGTCCCACATTGTCACATGGTGTATCAACACACCACTTTGCAAAATGCAAAGGAAACCGCGTCATCATGACTGCACCATGGTCACTTGGGGGAACCCATGGGTTTCCTTTAGATATCCGATACGACCAATTTCACGTCAACAAGGTGCCCCCTGTTTCCCCCAACAAAACCACTTGACCAGGCGCCCCCAACGCCAATTTGGCCATCTGACCCAAAGACTGGACCTGCGTCGCTGTGCTGCATGGATCTGTCATCTCTGGTCCAAGATTCGGAGGAGCGGGTGCTCAAACATATGTGAACTGGGCTTAGGATCTTGATTGGACCCAAATGCCTGTTAATGATGTTAATGTGTTAATCATTTTGTTCGGATCAACAAGACGCATGCATCATATGTGCAATTTGTTGACCTTATATGGCCATGTATGTATGTGTTTGCTTGTTTGTTTGTTTGCTTCTATATGTTTCTATACAAATAGACCGAGGAGTCTGCAAAGAGCTACAAAAATGGTCAAGTAGATTACGGGGCAATGACAATGTTGAGAACATTTGAGACCTATTTAGCGACACTTGACAAACTCAGCATGTTTGGCAGCTGACGAGACGAGGAACACAATGAAACCCCATCCCCAACAGAAACACGTCAAGAACATTACTTTACTGGTACGTTTTCTGGTGGCCCTGTATATTTGCTGACATTCTTACTCGGCATGTGTTCTGACATTGCATCTGGCATATCATATATACATATGTTCTGACTATATATTCTGACATTCTTCTGGCATATGTTCTAGCATTCTTTCTATCTGGTTCAGGTCTGGTGGTGCCCACTGCCATCTGGCGCTCGCTGTTCAGGTGTGGTGCCCAGGTCCGGTGGTGTCCACTGCAATGTGGAGCTTGCAGTGAAGGAAGGAGGAGGAGGAGGAGGTGGAGAAGGAGGAGAAGGCGGTGGAGTTAACAGCTGTGATAAAATATAACAACCCTCACCTGTCCGGTGGGAAAAAAGCAACGGCCTTTGCAAACATGGAACAGTCATGCAAGCGAGCGAGGGCTGATTAATGTCATGAATTGTTATGACATTTCACACACGCACCAGAATATACAATAACACACACAGTTGGTGGGTGTGCTAATACAATCACAATGAATTGCACATATCTAGGTGCAAGGCCCCACTCTACCATCACTAGTGTCTGAATTACGCCCATCTTTGCGCATCGCTCCAGCCTCTTCCAGTGGGACAGGCTTCTCCTGAATCCAAATCAAGCAAGTGAACAGTGTCAAGAATGAGTGGGAAGCGCGTCACCCTATGGCAAGGAAAAAAACAAATACCACCACGTGCGTGTGGAGCATGCTTAGCTTTCCAGGTGGGTGCCAGTGCAATTGAGGAATTGAATATCCACTAGTTCAAACGGACAAGGCATGGTACAGGATGGTACAGGGCATTCGTTGTTCGTGCCAGTGCTTGCACTGGGCAAGCCCTGCACCCACTGGGCATAGCACACCTCCAACTATTTCCCAGATGTCTACCATATTATGAACTGCAACAACATGGAAGTGGATGGTATGGCCCCTGGAAAAACCATGTTCCTCTACAACCAGTTGGTTTTCCATGTCCATGTTTGTTCAACGAATTTGGCACTCCAAACTGAGAGTTCAAACCTCATCTCCGCCGACAAAAGCTATCCACGCCTCACTGGAGGAGGCTGATGCAGATGCCTCCGAAGTGGTGCCATTTTGGAATTCTGATCGAGCAATGAGCCAAATTCCATCAATTCATGAATAGTTCTCGGATAATTGTTAAACCTACCAACCCAATTTACCTGGGAAGTGGAAAAACACTTCTCGGGAGCCTTCCAACAAGCTAAGCTATTGTCACTTGTCTTGTGTTGCCTCTTTCCAGACCACAAGGGACGGTACTGCTGCCCTGCACTAGAAACGGCAGCTCTGCACACGATCCGAGTCAGACTGCAAGCGGATTTGGGAAAACCAACGGGAAAATCAGGAGGAATGCTTCTTGACCGGACGCACACTTGTGGCAACGATCCATGTTTGTTCCTCATACCCACTCAACAATCACACAGAATGGATCAGAATGGGAAGAAACTAGAAACCTCTTCTAAATTCTGGACACAAACACTTCCCCTAGCCAATAGCAAGCATATGGCATATGTTCAAGCAAATCCAGCAAAAACATGCGCTCCATTGGGCTCCTCATCTTCCTCCTCCGAGTCCATCCAAGCAAACTCCTTGGGCCCGACTTGCTTCAGCTCCATGTCATTCTCATGCGTTGCTAAAGATCAAGCGCATCGTGCAGATCCATCAAAAAGAGATCAAAGGATTTTTCCAATGATTCCAATGACTACTTGGTCCTTTGCAGTCTGATTTCTTTATTCAACGCATGAGGACCCTATTCACATCTGGCTCCTTCTCTTTCTTCTCCTCCTTGCTCTTCTTGTCTCGACGCTTTTCTTTGCCTGGCGATCATGCGATCCTTCTGCCTGCCTGGCAAACTCCCGCATGTCAGTCCTCCATGGCGGTCGGATATGTAAGAGAAGCGATTTCCGCGTGACCCAGTCGGACTGAAGTAGTCTAGCCACGAGTGGACTTCGTCCCGTATGTTGACTTCGTCTTAAAAACCTTTGTCCATACCTTCAAGAGCTCCAGGTTTTTTTTCGCCCACTGAATTCAACGGACTGCCACGTCCATGGCCGTCATTGGCCGTCAACGGGTGCCTTTGCTTCGGCTACGTGATCCTGAGCCGGGCGCTGATGCGAACACCGAGCTGTTGCAAACAGCAGCGCAGGAGGTTCCGGGACAAGTTAGACACAGCCAATATATTACTGTACATATTCTATCATATCATGTAGAGGAGTTGTGTGTTCTCCTAGGCCAAGGTTCAGCATGAAAGTACATGGTTTCTACTATCAAACTACTCTTAAGCCAACTTACTCTTGGACACACCCTGACGAGCTGGCTGTGTTTTTCCCAAACGGCAAGTTTAAGCAAGGCTGCGGCAAAACCCGTTCCATACCCACCACATTCACAAGTGTGTGCTGCAAACGTCTGCGCCACTGTGCCCCTCACCTGCCATGGTGGGGACTCGGTTTAGAAAAGGCGTCACTATTGTACTGCGGATATCTATCTGATGTACTCAGTTCTGGGTTTGATAAGAACCCAGGACCTCTCCCAAGAAACTATTCTGACTCTCCTTCCTCGTATGTCCCTCTGGTCCACCATGGCCATCATGTCAGAAAAAGAACCTGACCCATCACCCAACTCACCAGCAAAATGATGGACTAACTGTGACTGTGACAAATGTTCACCACCTGTTGCTGAAAAAAACACCAGGCATTGGAAACATGATTGTCTGGACTCTAGACCAGCAAAATGGTCTAACTCGGAAGTCGTTTTAATCAAGTTCTTGTTCTTTTCGACTCTCACCATCTCTCACCCTCTTTTCCATCCTTCCGGGATGCCCAGCTTTCAACGGCCGGCACACGAGTTCCGGTGCGGCTGCTGCCGACCTGAGGTGGGAAGAACGCAGCATGGATTGAAAGAACGATCTGAGTGTCACACACTTTGGGGTTGAGGGATGTTTAGGGTGTCTTTTGGAGGAACGCAGGTCAATTCCCGTGGTGGAGCATCCGGGTGAGACGAACTTCTTACTGTAGATTAATACTGTTCCCATGAGCTGCTTCACCAATCCTTCAAGAAATTGGAAGTCCAACAAGTGCCTGGTCATCTGGTCCTCTTGCAAAGAAGTCGGTTCATGTCTTTACATCAATAAGCTTGACCAGGTTACACAACGAAATGCTGAATCACTGATCAATGTACTAGTCTCGATTTTCATCCACATGTGGTACTTGTTGGTCTTTCCAGGATATTCCAACCCAGACGGCCCCTGCTGGTGAGTGGCCCCTTTGAAGCACCTACAGTAAACCTTCGAGTCTGAGACTCCTTCGGTGAACACCCAAGACAAACCGGTCCTAACACAGGCCCCCGAACGGCCAAACCACGTTTCGAGCCCAACATAGGCCTGGCCAAAGGCCGGGGATTTCACATCGGGCGTGAAAGGGAGATGGTTCCATTCCCAGAAGTTCTTTTTGTGTTTAAGATGCGTATGAGGTTGAAGGGGCACTAGGGAAGTCAAGCAACAATCCCCCAGGAGTTGTTTTTCGATGCAACCAATCCCAACCCTCATCGGGGAATCCCATAATAATGCCACAAACACATTGGTGTGTTAAAGGATGCTATAGGCGATGGCCGGACCACCAAGCAGCCCGAGTCAACCGTAACAGCAATTGTTCATTTGTGTCCGGCTTGCTTCCACATGAGCCTGCTTAAATGTCTTTGTCACTGCATGTACGGGCAAACATGTGAAACATAACATGAGGGATGTGCAAGACTTGTGTTGCCCAATGTTCGCGAAACAAACATGGATTGCTCTAGCATGCTCTAGCAGACTTTAGCAAGTCTCCATAGCAGTTTACCATCTCCATTCACGTCCGTACTCGGCCATACAGCAACCACTTCGAATGAAAAAGCTGCGCTTTCCGGCTAGAGACATCCTAGAAGGGAAGAGATTCCTAATCGGTGACAGGTCCGACTCCAAGTAACGGCTTGTCCCAGTTAGGGACCGCCAGGTGGGACAAATGGAGAGCGTTAAATGGCAACGTCGTGAAAAGAACAGTTCCCTGTTTGGCCAGGGGAACATATGGATATATAACGGGCTCCTCCTAAACAGTAACCTGCAGAAGACACAGCAATGGAGCCTTCAAGGATAATTATTGGACTCTTTTCCTCCACAACAAGAAAGGTGACCTTGGGATCCATAACTAGCATGAATTCTGGCACACAATGAAAATAGACCAGCCTGAAGCACGAACTTCTGCAAGTCACGTCAAGAAAGCATCATTTGTGAAGCTTGCGGGGCAATACAACTGAACCTCTTGAGTAGACCTAGCTGAACTTGGCTCTTCCGTAGGTGGTTCGGGTAGTTGTCAGTTCAGTTGTGAAAGTCTGCCCTCGGGATGCAGGTGTAGTTTGAGCGCACAGTGCGCAAAGATGGCCGCAACTATATTTGTGGGCTAACTTCTCGGTACAGGGTCTGAGTCTGAACTATCCAGATTGTGGAAAATCTGGCAAGAACAAAGTAGCCAAAAAAGATCTGGGGCGGGTCCATCTCAAGGCAAGCCAATGCCGTCCAGTCGCTATTTTGTCTAGAACTCCATTGGAGGCGCTGCAAATCTGTCCGTCCAGTGGTCACTCTTCAGTCCAATGCTGTCAGGCTATGTCAGGCTTTGTGGCATGCTCGAGCCAAGAGCTTCTCAGCTGCAAACGCAAAGAGTTGGTGTCAACATGAATGCTGAATGCTTTGCTTCTTGAAACTCGACTCGACACACACGGTGCAGAACAAAACTGGCCTAAAGCGGAGTGGGCAGCGCGGTCACATACAGCAAGCCATGATTCTAAGTCTCCAACTATAAACCTACGCTCCAAGTTGTTCCGAACCCCCATTGTCCTTGCGTGTTCTACTTAGCATTGAATGCTTGGAACAATGTGTGGGATCTGTGCCCATTTTTTGGTGTCTTTACAAGGTTCGATGGTCGGCTATAAACAACTCGTTGAAGAACTGCATTCCAAGGTCTCTGCATTAGCTGCATGTAGTGTAAAGTTGTGAAGTAGACTTTTTGTCCTCGAGCCACTGCATTACTGATGTTTCACAGCACAACATGTTTACATCTTTTTAGCCTATTCAACCGTACAAGATCGTACAAGGATGTACAAGGGATATGTACAATGATCTAACCTCCAGACTGAACACTGCCATTCCCTCCGCACCAACTCCACGCCAAGCACAATCCCCTTTTTGGGCGTTTGGTATCGGCACGCCGAGCCTGCGAATATAAATTATATACCAAGGTCTGTTACATCTGGTCCTGAAAGTAGCTGTTCCTGGATCGTACACAGGAAGAATCTTCGCACGATGGCATGCGATTCATTGTAATTCCTCCTCTTTTGGGACTTCACCAGTCTTCAGGCCTGAATGTGGACAAACACACAGCCAAACAGCCAACTATCTATCAAATGCCCTTTCAGACCTTGTTCCGTGCATGAATTTGGGCTCTTTCGGAGATGTCAAGTCGAAAGCTTGTCTTTTAGTCCACCATAATGCTCTTATAGCTGCATGTGTTTATATAACTTTATAGGCATAGCAACAACGTGGGTCGGGGGACATAGTGCAAATTCATATGTGTCCCCTCAACAATTCATTGTAGAATAAATATTATACATTATTATATAATATTATATAGTTATATATAGTTCAATATAGATATACTTTACATTACTTTACAGTATACAATAAAGTATGTTGATTTTCATGATCATAGAATCATAGTAATAGGTAAGACTGGCTCAGGCATGACACATTTCTGGTTTCCCGGACAGGTGGGGAGAAGTCACAAACGGAAAGAAAGCCCATCGCAAAGCACGACAGCGTGACCGTTCGCCGGCAACGGTCCCAGCCCCACTACTGTCTGCCACACATTTGGGATCAAGATTCTTGCCAAAGTGTCACAATGTTTCGTATGGACCAGCTCAAAGTCTGACGTGCCAACAATTATGACTCGCTTGATGTGTCAATCTACTGGCTTCTTGTAGGAGAATCTGCCCATCCTAAAGTGGGAATAACATGGAATAAAGGCTATGACCGGGCAGAACACTTCTGCCCGGAATGTCGCAAGTGTATGACTATGAGAGCAGTCTCATGGAGGAATCCACGTCTAGCCCAACGGCCCGACAGATCCTGTCCCCAAACCCGAAATGCGTGGGTTCCCCTCAAGAGCGTTAGGGCAGGGTGTGTGGGTCTACAGCAAGCCGACCCTCGATCACACCATCTTGAAGGGGCTTTTCATGGCCTGGTCAAAGTGCAATCATGCGCAAACGATATAAGCACAATGAATAATGCGACTTGGTTGTCTTTGACATGAGCATGTTGGCATATGTTGGCCAAACTTCATGCCACCACGGATCCTCGAAGCTGACAGCACAACCTCCCGCATGTGGGGCTAAGGACCTCAAAGATGCCACACCCTCATTTGTAGAGAACGCAGGCAGCCTCTGGAGTCTTCTCTCAGCGAGGAGAACGCTGGTCTACGAGTCTACACATGCCACTGCGCTCAAAAACACTCCATGTGCGCATGTGTTGGGGATTATGGGGAAGGGGGACAAGAGCTTGGTTCTTGCATAGATGTTGTGAAGAAGAAATTGCTCAACACAAGTCACCGCTTGTATTCTTGTTCACAAGAACAGAAACGTCTTCAAATAGGGTTCAATAGCTTGAGCACATGCACTTGACCGCCAAAGAGAAGTAATTATTGATTTGCTGGTGCGCTTCCTCTGAAGCCAAGCAAAGAGAGAACACCCCTTCGGCTGTCAGTGTCAAAGCTGATTTGGTTCGACGCTTCATGACATTCATAATCCAGGAACACCTTTAAGATCCCGCAAATCTACCCATGAATGTTCATCCACTGATGGCTTTTGACCCAATGGGGTGAATCAACTGTGGCGCGAGGTTTTGCAGAACTCTCAACATGAGAATATATATACATGAGAGCTGTGGGAGCAGGATCACGCAAGAACTTGATGGACTGACAACTGAGGATCAATCTCCAAACAAAAATAAATCGACGTTGGGATCCATGTTGGGAAGTTGTGTGTGTGTGTCCTCCGTGTGTGCATGTTAATCCTTCTTCGGAGGGACTGTCAATTTCATCCTTGGAAGTAGGATCTCTTCAGCTTTGCCACGAGAACTCATTTATTACATGAACCTTGACAGCCATCATTCGTGCTAGCGCCGCCCTATTTGGCTCTCACATATGGTGGCTCGCTCGTCTTCTTCGTCCGTTCGTGCCAGTTGTGACCGGAGTCTTCATCCCCTAAAAAACAAGGATCATAGACTCTTCGAAGAAGAGGTAAAGTCCCTCTCCGAAAACATTGGAGAGAGGAATTGGGTCGTCCCTCTCCCATCCCGTTTTTGGAGATCTTGTAAACAGACAAGAGTCGCCTGCCTCTCTATCACAAGCTGTCGCAGGTTGACTGAACTTGTGGAGTTCATGTCATCGACGCAGGTCCATCCAGCTGGTCACTTGTTTGGGATCCCAAAAACACATGAAAAAGTCAACAACTACAACTACATACAGCCTTTCCTGCAGCTACAGTTGTTAGTTGAACATTTAAAAGCCAACAATGCACAACAACGTTTGTTCATCTCAGGGTCCGCTCAAATCAAAAAAGCTGAAACCTTTTGCTTAACTTGGAGCTTCACTTGCATTGTGGTCACCAAGAGTCGCCGCCGAGGGATTCGACACGGATTCGGCCATGTGAGGTGATCTGCGGTGGACATGTCTGTGGGCGGATGAAGATCGACTTGGACCTTTCAAGAAGATCTTGTAGCCGGGGCCGGGAATTCGCAAGGGGACCACCATAGACATGGACAGAATGTCTATGACCAAAAGAAATAACGATCAAAAAAAATGAGCACCAATCTCAAATCGCCACCAAAACAAAGGCCACAGGCAGCTTGCAGATTTGGCTTTGGGAGAAGGAATGCCATCCATCAAATCACCCGCAGGCCTTTCACGGGTCAAAAAAACGATACCCTAAATGTAAATCTTCCATGGTCTTCCCATTTGTCCCATCAAATCCTTTATGGCAAGATGTGGCCGTTTTGGGTGGTTTCGAGTGGCTCTGGTGAATGCGCGCACCCGTCTGAATGCGCCACAGCAATTCAGGCATCTGCTTTAGTATATTCCATTTGAGCTTGATGTCTTTGCGTCCGCCTGCATGGATCTGTTTTGGTAAATAATTTTCACGGATGAGCTGGAATCAACCACCCCACCCCAAATGAATCCAGCTTCTCCGGGCCATTCTGGCCGATGTTCCTTCTCGGCATGTTTTGCTTGTCGGGATGGTACGGGATGATCATCAACCCATGTAATTATGGATCGATGTCAAGGTGATGTCAAGATTTCTGGAATTTTTAGCAAAGGCAAATAGAGGCAGTGTCAAATTGAAAAGAAAACACGTCATTGAACACAGAGAAAGCCGTCGCTCCACTCCTTGCCAAACCTGCTTCCCCAAATAACGCTCCACCTCGACCGAGACACGACAGAATTCCAAGCATTGGGATGCCCAGTTCTGAAGAGAAAGTCAGGTTCTGTCATTCGTCGACCCTATAGACTCTATAGAACAAGAGTGTTCATCAGATTTCATCAGGTCCATGACCCAGGCTGTTCATCAATCTCATCGTGTCATCGTCGCCGTGTCTTGGTCTTGGCTTTTGCCTTTGGCTTCACATGGTTCAGCCGACGTCCACTCCTTAGTCGTCCCAGTCGCCGCTGCCGGAGACGCGGGAGAACGCGTACCCGGTCGGCGTCCGGTCGGTGTCGCGGCTGTGAGAGAGGAAGTTGGGTCAAGCAGTGCCGAGAGGCACCTTCTGGGATGGACCGAGCCATTTGCACCTCTTTTTACAAGAGATCTGAAATCACCGTATCTAGAAATCTGATACCATGTCAAGAAGTATGAGGTAGTTCTAGAGCTTACCTAAAGGCTCTTGATTGTTCACACAGATTCTCGACCCGTTGACCAGAACCGACCCACGGGAACGGGTCGACGAAAGCTCGTCCTCGGACTGCCCGTCGCCAAGCGGCTTTGGATGGATGAAGCCATGCCTCGGTTCTCGTGTGCACTTCTCGGCACAGTGGTTTCAGAGGTTCGATGGCGCACCCCATTCGATGTCTTAGACCCAGGTGGGTTGGGGGCCCAGACGTGCCATTGGTCCTCTCAATCCCCGGTCAAAACACCAATCGGGACTCGAGACTCGAGACTCGAGACGGACGTAAGAACACAGGCCAAGACTTCTCGGTGATTGAAGAACACAGCGCTTTTTGTTCATGCTTTTCCTCTGAAAACAGCTTATACTGCGGAAGAAACGGGTAATGCAAACCTATAGGATTAATAAACACCCCTAGTTCAACCGAGCCCACACAGCCTCGCAAATTCACCCAAATTGAAAGTAGTATTGGAGCTAAATTCCCCCCCTAATAGTGTACTTGTCATCTAGAACCCCCCGAAATTAAACCGAGCCAGACAACAGAGCCCAATAGTATTACTACTACTACTACTACTACTACTACTACTACTACTACTACTACTACTACTACTACTTTTTGATGAAAACCAAAAAATGTCTAGGGCTTAGGGCCTATAAACTGCCTTATTGAAAAGCAACTAAAAGAATCATTTGACAAGCTCACAAAGGGTACCCCTCACAAGGGCCGGTCCCCCATCAATAATCTGCGCTACTACCCCCTATTAATTTGATCCTGTGTCCAATTCTGAGCCCAAAAGTTGCCAGCCAACACTCATCAGCTCATCCCTTCTCAAAACCTATTCAGGCCTTGTGCTCATCAGTTCATCCCTTCTCCTCATAGCACATTATTCAGGGGGAGTGGACCTCATGAATGGTAACCTCAGACCTGGACCTTGTTGACCTTCTATGTGGGGGGGGGGCCGGTTGATTAATCCGGGGTGTGCATTATGCTGTATGCTTCGCCCTTTTGGTGGACCTGATCATGGCCATGGATTCCATGCATGGTTTTCCATGGATCCATGTGACGATGTGGGGAATGAACAAATATCGAAGGGTGTCAAAACACAGCCTCCATGCCGACTCAGGGTGGAGAAGGAGGAAGTGGATCAGGTGGGTGTCAGTGGGTTGGCCTGAAAATGAGGGGAACCCTCACTCCAATTCACCTATTATGTAATCCCCCGACCCCTGCCTAGCTGCCGCCTATTATACAAAAAGGGTACAAGTTCATACAAGTTCTTCAAAGCAAAGATCTCGGTCCTCCTATGAAATCTCAAGGGCCTGCCGCCGAGATGCATGAAGCACCGGTGCCTCTGCACTAGTTTTGAACAAACGTTACTGAATCGACCGTGATTTTACACACCACCACTGAAGCTTTCTGCTTACTTTCTGCCCATCTGATCGATTATAATCGATTATACTGATGACATCTGAACCCCACCAAGATCAAGATCAACCGGACTCTTCCGCAGGTCTTGTCTTGTGAAATATTCACTAAGCTCTCAACCTTCCGTGTTCGGGGTGTTCTCACCCGCTTCCTGTGCCCATGTTGACCACCCGCACAAGCTCGGCCCTCCAGGGTTCCCTACTCCGCCCGCGAGCAGCTGCACGCGACCTTCCCTGAGAGCACTTTTAGACCTCGAAGTTTTCGGTGAATCATAGTGAATCTCAGCCACTCTGTTGAAAGTCAACCCAATCATCCCAAGCTGAATCTAGGACTCTGTCCAGACAGTATGCAGCCCCCATGTTTTGCAAAATAGATCAAAATAGTAGTTACATGTAATTACATCTGTGAAGGACCTGCGAACTGGCCTGCACCAAGTCCAAGAGGAAAAATTCTAGTGCATGTCATGTCGCGCATGCCCCTGAAATTTCTGAGGCAGCCAACATTTGAAACAGAATTTTGTCTCGCAGTTGCGGCACATCATCTTGTGACACTCCACCTGAAGTCGACGACCAACGACGGTCTATTGATGCCACTCGAGCTTGGGCGCTTGTGGGACAAACGTATGAATGCATGGATGAAATGGGATGAACGTTATGGTGGCTAGTCTGTGTGAAAATCCGAATGAACAGAAAACATATGAAAACATGGTAAATCGTTCAAAACTTGATGGAAACTGCAGGATCCCTTGGAACGCTAAAATTCATGTTTTGCCTTGTTTGGCATATATATAGTTTGACAGGCCATAACTACGAGCCTACGAACACAGCTGGCTTGGGTTCCCATGCGTATTGGGTACTCTGCTTCTCCAAATTCTGTTTGGTGACCTTGGCAAACTCGCTCAGCTCACGGAACGACGACCGGCTTGGCCCCTACCGATGTTGGCAGTTCCAATGTTCCGGCAGTGCTATGACCCTCACGTCCGAAATTGTGTCACCCTCCAAACCAATTGCAAATAAACAACTATGATGACATGCAACTGCCCATCCCGTGCCCAAGAATTGGTGAACCCAAAACACACGTGTGTTAAATTTTGACCACGTCAATCCTTGTCATTGCACTAATAATGCGATTGTTGATATGTTTAAACAAGAAACAGCAAACATCTAATATAACTGAGCTATTTCTGTGTGATGAAACTTTCGGCAAAATGACATGATTGGCCTGTTGAAAATCAGAACGGGTGTCCCTGAGAGTGCGGTTTTCCATTGATTTGCAGATGTTTTTCTGGAAACTTCGCCACAGATAGAGACATTTCAGATATGACCAGATGCTTTGAGTATTCATAAATACAAAATAATACAATTTTCCAGAGGTTTGGGAATCTTGGGTCTCCAAAAAAAATAACAAGTTTCCAGAGGTCTTTGAACTTGGGGCTTCTGCAGAAAGAGTTGTGAAATATTGTTTATTTTTGTTTCACTTTTGTTGGGTTCCTCTATCTGGCGGCCCAAGCAGACAGGGGACATCAATAGTAGGAAACATTACAATACATGAGTGGCAAAAATCATATCTAGTAAGCAGAGAATGGTTGTGCAGGGTTGTCAGGATGATCTTCTTGAAAGTCGTTTTATGTAGTCAAATAATGCTAAGTAGACATTATGTCATAAGTAGACAGGCTTCCCGCATCCCAGACGCTTCGCGAAATGCTTTCACGGTTCGCTTTCGCGGTTCCAACAGCTTTCGCGGTTCGCTTTCGCGGTTCCGACGCGGTTCGCTTTCGCGGTTCCGACACAATGTATCACACAAATGTATTCGCAAACACTTGTTGAGTTACAGTCTAATCTACATTTTATCACGCAATCAAAAGTTATATGCTATGAGTCCTACCGTGGACACACATGCACTGCACACAGCGCAGCGGGATGACTTTTCGCAGCTTGGCAATGCAATGTCTCTCAAGGTCCAAGCCTGGCACCGGAGCCGCTCACCCAGTAGCGACACAGGAGCCCCTAGTAGCGTCCTTGCTTTCAGTAGCGATGCCAGGAGCCCCTAGTAGCTTCTTGTTTCCCCAGTGGTTAGCTACTTAGCGTATGTATGGTAAAAAGTCTTTCTTATAGCTACTTAGCGATGGCCTTCAATTCAACCTAATAGTGATGGCCTTCACTACTAGTGCGGCCTTCAACCTAATAGCAACGGCCTGCAACCAACTCGCAATGCCTTCGATTCAACCTAATAGCAATGGCCTCCAACCTACTAGCGCTGGCCTTCTAGTAATGGCCTCCAATCCAACCTACTCACGATGGCCTTCAACCTAA
>CAXAMN010000001.1:2145759-2156971 GCA_963970005.1 Durusdinium trenchii | reverse complement strand
AAATACCTTCCACGAAGTTCTGCGAAGGTTTCTGGGATTTCGTTGCAATCAATTGAACTGTCCACGAACAGCCTTGGGTTCTACGAAGGTCACACGCCTTCCACGACGTTAGTAGAATAGGTTTTTGCAAAACCCTTTCTGTGCACTACCCTTCCGTTTGCCTTTGATTATTTTAATTATTATAATAGATATTATATATATATGGCTGTGGGTCAAAACCCCGTATGCCAAATTGAACAGAATAGTCTTGTTGGGGATGTTCACCTACCATAGGTATTGACCCATGGCCATACTTGGGATGGTCCCCCATCCCGCCGACCTGAATGTTCACGAAGTTGACCCCAAGCTTCTTGACAAAATCCTTGACCATCATCGTCCTGCAGCATCCGAGCACTCAAAAACTAACACACTTTGTCAGTGCCAAAAAGAAAGACACTTTGTCAGTATACTTAAAACTTATGAGGATAAATCCTGGTACAATGGTTCCAAAACATGACATCTCTGTCATATCAAAGCCGAAGTGCCTCATACACAATAAAATTAAAATAGACTACTCAAATATTTTTTATACTAAGTTTTAGTAGTCTGAGTAGTCTATTTTAGTGATGGTGTATGAGGCACTTCGGCTTTGGTATGACAAAGCCATTTATCTTCATTGACCCACGTCATGTCATGTCTTGGAACCTTGTACCAGGAACTTTATCCTCATAAGTATCCTGACAAAGTGTCTTTCTTTTGGCACTGACAAAGTGGGGGTGGGGGGTTTCAGTTCTTTCATCATGGATCAACCCATAGGGGTGTGCATCAAAACCCTGGGTGTCAGGTGAACATCGTGCGCCTTCCTGTTCCATAGGGTATGGAACGGATCCCTTGTTCCGTCCAATAAATATGGAAAAGGTATGAAAGGGAATATGGAACAAATTGTACCAAGAAACATGTCGTATCATCTCAGTCCCGTTTCTCATGGTAAGTGTATTTCAGCAAGCAAAGCATATGTTTTGATTGAACCTCGAACAATTGAACCTCGAACGTGGCTGGAAGCCAATTAAATAGGACATGGGCAGCAAAATCAGAAGATCCTCAATGTTTCTTGCGTGAACAAATCATTTTTTGCTTTTGGTGGGAAGAGAGCACAGGGACCGTAACGAACACAGAATGTGAGGCTGCAGAAAAGGCGGATCAAATGGAAGAAAATTGAATCACTCCCAAGTATTCACACGACATTCTGACTCACCCCAGTCCCGTCGTTTTGCTAATCTCTACACTGTCTCCCTGCCGGTCCTTGCCACCACGGCTATTGAAGCCATCATAACTGTCCATGTGGATCATTCGATCCATATGTTCATTCATTCAGAATTCATGAACATGGATTACAGTAATGTGGAAACTTACATTGTAATGACTTTGTTTGATGCATCCATCCCAGCCGCCTTCCAATTCCAGGTTGAGGGCCAAATGGCGAACGAGCACACCTTCGGTGACCACCTTGCGGCATTGGCAGCATTTTGGGGGACGTCCTGCCCCCCCTGCCCCAATCATTTCAAGGGCTGTTTTGTTCATGATGACACACTTGATGACACTCAAGTAGTCTGAACGAGATAGTGTGATCTGCTACTAAAGTCGTCTGAACTGTCGTCTGAATGAGATACTGTGACATGACTTACTTAATGTCTAAAGTAGATAGGGCCCACACATACAAGATAGTGTATTTGAGTTTAGTACCAAATAATTGCCGCCGCACACATGTAACTATGTACATTAAAATTATACATTTAAATAACAAAGATCATGGACACTTCATTCCGGTGAGCCTGGTAGGCCTCGACCGAACTTAAGTCGAACATGACATAGTTAGTGTGCAGTATGATGGACCACGTGCAAAAACAAGCTGTATATTAATATATAGTTTAATAGAGCCGTTGAAGAAAGCATCGATCGAACATTCAAACCTGTGGACCTGGGAGACTAGACCATGCATCAGCATGTATCACACGTATATGGGTACATGAGTGGGTCATGAGTGGGTACATGTTCAATGTCGGGTATCGACTGCCAAAAGCTCGCCGCGACACATGAAAAAGGACTCCCAAGCTTGAACATGTTCTATCCCTGTTCTCCACCCGAGGTGATGGCCGGAGCCAGCCCCAGGTGGTCCCTCGTCGGTGGTGCCAATCCCCAACCGTTCCGCCAGTTATACGCGTTGTAGGGGGTCCCTGGCGGATCAGCCGGGTTATTGAGACCTCTCTGACGTAGGGCCAGGCAAGGACCATGTGACCCAGGAACCCTCGTGTCGGCGCGGACAGTACTTGCCCATCAGTGTTCCAGCATCACACTTGGGTCCCACACAAAAATGCATGGTCCCGTGGTGGATGCTGGATACACATGCCACATATGTCGTTTATGTGGGGCTTCTATCTCGTTCACAAGCAAATAATAGAGCATGCCAATAGACTACTTTAGCAGTAGTAAAGCCTAAATAAACGTGGTTGCTCCGAGAAATCAAACCTTACGGTAGGCCTTATGCAAAGCTTCCGTTCTTCTATCTTTTGCTTATGGTGACACATGTATGCATGGCTATTCTTACATTGTGCTTACGGTGAAGGTATGCAAGTCCACTATGGTCACATATGAAATTGTTGTTGCAAAACAAGAAATGACAAATCAAGAAGTGTCGCTTCCGGTAGCCTTCCGGCATCGTTCAAGTCTGCACATCCTTACAAACCTTATGGACACCATACAAACATCAGCTAAATCACTATGTTCACTGATTTTTCGCCGGTCCCTGACTAAAAAGAAAGGGTGAATTTAGAACGCTGCTCATGTGTACATAGCTCGCAAACTCGCCTGGACTCACCACGTGCATTGCATCTCCATAGCCCATGGCGCATGGAGGAGTATCCCTGTTTCTGGTTCAGTGCATTCTTGGGGGCCCGCTGATGTGCAATGATAAGGCAGTCTGAAGATTGGCATACGATTGTATTGGATGTTCCTGTTCATTATTTACTTAAATTTATTACTTCAGCATTTCCTGGAGGATGCCACCATGTCTTTCCACCTTCCCGATCTGCCACTGTGCTCCCGGTGGGGTTACTATCGCTTGTTAATTAATGGTAACAAATTGAATCATGTCATTAGAAAGGTAACAAGTTCTTTTGATGTGAACTCTGTCCGTGACTCCGTGTGAATCTCAACTGGTGCCCCTGCCCATTGTAGCCATCCGTTGAGCAACTTATCTATCGCATCATCACTTTTGCCAGGGCTGGAACAGGCTACTTGATAGTTGGTTCCATAATAGTCAATGATGTGATAACAAGGTAACGTGCTTATATATTGTAACACTGCTGGGTTGCCTACGCTGGAGGTTTCGGTGGTCAGAATTTGTGGGCGGGAAGGATGGCTTCGGGAGGCTTCGCGCAACACCAGACGCTTCGCGAAATGCTTTCGCGGTTCGCTTTCGCGGTTCCAACAGCTTTCGCGGTTCGCTTTCGCGGTTCCGACGCGGTTCGCTTTCGCGGTTCCGACACAATGTATCACACAAATGTATTCGCAAACACTTGTTGAGTTACAGTCTAATCTACATTTTATCATGCAATCAAAAGTTATAGTAAAATTCAAGTATGAAAAATGATTTTCAAAACAACGTTAAATCGATCTTTTAAACGACCCTGTTGTGGTGCAGTATCACAAGAGCAAGGGATTTTAACAATGTATATGTTTTCAAGAATGAAAAAGCAGATGAAGAGATGCAAAAGAAGTTAGTAATAGGATATTTTCCAGAGGTTTGGGAATCTTGGGTCTCCAAAAAACCAAAAAGAACACCAAAAAAAAAAAATATCCAGAGGTCTTTGAACTTGGGGCTTCTGCAGAAAGAGTTCTGAAATATTGTTTTTTTGTTGGTTGTTTTTTGGTTTTTCACCTTTTTTTTGGGTTCCTCTATCTGGCGGCCCAAGCAAACAGGGGACATCAATAGGAGGAAACATTACAATACATGAATGGTAAAAATCATATATAGTAAGTGCCTGCTGCCGCCCGTAAACTATTTGCATTCTGAAGTTGATCACGGTATATCACGGTCATATACAGTGTGACTGATACACTTATGGCTTTGGCAAACAGTCTCAACAAAACAAAAGGGAGCTTCCCAAGTCCCCAAGCAAGTTGCTTTAGTCTATTTTGGTCATCCTCACTTCTACCAGGCAATTGAGATGAGCTACTACCATCACGGATTTGGCAGGTTTAAGGATTCACAGTTTTGTTGTTGCTTGTGTATGCTGGGTGTGTCACCCTCACGATGATCTATGGAACACTTCCCCACACTCACACAGTCTCCGCCAGGAAGAGGAAAATAGTGACTCGAGGGTCTCATATGAGGTGACATACCGTGATCTCCATCTATGACCCATCATGCACAAACAAGGAGTGACACAAGAGGCTTCAAAGTGAGCGATGACTGGCTTGACAGTGTCTGGGACACTGACTGAAAGTGTTGATTGTCCATTACGGGCTGTGTGCTGTTTTGGTCAAGGCCAAGCCGAACTGCAAACTGTTTTGCCATGCCGAACTGCCCAGGATTCGACATGGATGGCTTCGACCAGCGGGTATCCTATACACTCTGTAGAAGAAGTCCGATTGATTCAACACGTTTGGAACCGTTTGCAACTCGGTGTGCTGTTTCAGCATGGGTTCCTGGGGTCCTACAGCTCGGGCCTGGTGTTTTTGCGAATCCGTTCGAACCCCTCCGCAAACCGCCCGGAACCGGTGAGAGCCGAGCGATGGCGCTGCACGTGGGACATTGTTTGGATCCTGTGTCTTCCTGCGGATGCCGAGTTCGATGCACGGAAAACATCGCACCCGAGATGGTGCGATGTTACGGTACTCTGGACCTTTCGGGAGCAGTTTTTAAGGAGTGGAAAATGTGAAAGGATGGTTCCAGCGGCTTAGCGAAGCAAAATGCTACATTCAGCGAACATCCACACCTTCAAGTCCATGTTCCAACGGTGTTCCATGCTTAGTCCCACTACTTTGGCATCTGCTTGGACGGGAAAAGATCTGTGAGACGCACTTCCCTGTGGCACCCCGCCATCCATCGCTTCAATGCAGCTTCCCCGCTGTCGCGACGTTTCACAGCCGCCTCCTAGCGAGGAGGCAATCACGACAAACGAACCAGGCTGGTGGCGAATCAATCCCCATGTAGCTTTTGCAAAAAAAATGTCCGAGCGACTCGAGCAACAAGTTCGGTTTGGGGGGTTAATTTGTGCTGAATCCAAAATAGTCAAAACAAAAACATGTGACATCATGTGTCAGTCTACATACACGTTCCACCCCAGAAAACAATTGAAGCCCTCAAATTGCGTATTTGACTAAGACTAAGATACTAATACTCCAAGGCTGCTGAAAGGCGTTCAAAAGGCAGCTAATGGCTGCTGCCTCAATGACATAGGTTAGCTTCTTCTTCTGTTGCAATCTTAGAAATTGGATTGGCATCTGCAGGACAGCTCTCCTGACAAGTGCGGCCCCTGTGGTATGGCTGCTTACCACCTCAGCATCCAAGATCAATGAATGTTACAATGAAAACAGAACATTGAGAGGGATAAATACCAACCTGGAAACCCGTGATTGTATCACTATGGCCTCATAAACAGGAAGTATGCAACGAAACTCGAACTTTCTAGCGCTGGGTCTGGTTTTCAGATGGGATAACAATGAGAGACAAGTTATCCCATCGATCCATGAAACAGGATTCCCTTTTGTTGATCTCTTGGAAAACACGTGTTCCAGTGATTTCAAATGACAAGAAACTCAAGGTTTTCCACCTCTAAGCCACCTCGTTGGCCTTGTTGGTTGCCATCATCACAAATGTTCCACTTCCAAAGGGCAATTTTCACTTTCGTTCATCGACCAAATCTACTGATTAATATATATATATATATCGTGTATGATCGCCATTTCACAATGAATTGATATGATTTGGCTGGGAAGTAGACATTTCAACCACACCATGCACCCTCCTTGGACCGCTTCCGTCCTCCATTCGCGTCAGTGGTGTTTTGGCAGAGAGCCCAACAGTCGAGCCCGAGTTCAGGTTCGATCGCCAGGGAGCCCAACAGAGAAGACAACAGGTCTTCTGGCATTCAGGGCACTTCAGTCGAGGGACGTCACCATCCTCCCGGAAGTGACGCATGCAGCCGCATGCACATGTGTGCACCGTATTCTTTGCACGCGAAGAATCATCGAACATACGCGCGAAAGGCGACCTGCACGGATTTCCCCAAAACAAGATGAAACAAGCATATATATGGCATTATCTCAAGAAACCAATACAGTGGCTCCAGACAAATAGTTACTTTATTCTCATGTTATTCTATGTTATTAGTTATTATCATTATAATAACTGTCATGCCCCGAATCCATGCAAATCCACTCACCACGAAATCACATAAACCTGGATGACTCATGATCCTTCAAGATTGGTGATCCTCGCTACAGGAGGATGATCCAAAACGATCCTTGCGATGATCCATCGAAAGTATCAGGAGCCACCATCGTCCACCCACCCAGGGTACGCAAGGTCCGAGTACCTGATGGAGAGCCCTTGGAGTCATGAATCAAATCCGACACCCGATCTATGTGCCCTGAAGGGCCCATTCTGGGCCATTCTGATATGACGAATCTTTTCGTATAGCTGGACAAGCTGCACATGAGTATATGACAGTATATATATATATTATATATGTCACTATGTCTCAAAGTAATGAAGGGATCCAGCCAACTCTACAACGGGTTCCACCTATTTCTCTATTTTTTCTTGATTGGCGAACATCTGCACTCTCAGACGTTCCAAGGTAGCCTGCCTAAAAGGTTCAATCTCTTGTAAATAGCCATAGGACTCTTGGGCCGAATTCTCCAGTGCACCAGGGTCTTCTAAGGATCGTGGGATAGGCCACGCTCTCCCCGTGCTCTCCGCGTGTGATAGGCCTCCAGGGCCACCCGGAAGTGGCAGTTCGGTGTGGGACACGCATAAAGATCCCCGGCCTTGGGAGTCTCAGAGTTGGGAGCTGCAAGAGGTAGTTAACATTGAGAGGATGCAGAATAGCCATGAATCTACAGGATCACACATGGCACATGGGTGCCTTAAAAAATCCATAAAACACAAAACGAAGCAATTGTCGATGCATTTTTCGCACCGGGAGCGGAATTTATGGAGTGCCCCCACATGTCCCCATCCGCCGCGTCTGGGCTCCGCACAGCTGAAACTGCTTGCTCTAAACTCCTGAAACAACGAGTCTGTGGATCGGCACGAGGATCGAAAACAAGAAGAATCCGTCATAGTTCTCATAGTGGTCAAAGTCCCTATTCACTGAAAGTGAGTGAGAGTTGCTTTGCAACTGTCCATGCATGGATAAAAATGTCAAAAGCCACACATATATCTAGCAAACCGTCACGTGACTAGAACCCGCTGAGCCACCGACCCCCTTTTTCAATGACTCAAACGATTCCGAGCCTCTTGAGGAGCCGCTCGACCAGCGTATCCGGCAAAACCTCCAAAGGACTTTCTCTGAAATCCAAACGGTTTGGAGAATTCCTCAAAATCGACAGAAACACAAAATTGAAATCTGTTAGGAACAAGAAACAAGAAACAAGAAGTTACTAGTAGCTCCTGGCATCGCTACGAGCGGAGCAAGAAGCTACGAACGGAACAAGGGGCATCGCTACGAACGGAGCTATCGGACGCTGATCGAAGTGAGCGATGCTCGGATGATCGAATATGATCGAGGTATATAACCAGCTTGGGGGACTGAATTGCAGTTAGGGACACTCCTGTGTAGCTCCGAACGGCTCCCTGTTCAGACTCAGGGCACAATGTGCTACATAGAGTTTTACTATGTTACTTGGAGTGGTTCTTTCTGAGTGCTGTGCCTAGAGTTGGCTCATGGCAGTTGACGATCTCACAAGAGCATACAAAAGCGCTGTTTCCCTTCAAAGGCACTTCCCTGCCTCCCTCCCTCCATCTTGTATGGCTGTCTGGAAAGGTCCGAGCACGAGCCCAAGGAGCCCAGGTCCTTCTGCCCGCGAAATCCACCACTAAATCAAACGCATCGTGCAGGTATCGCTGAAATCTGGGCATTTCGTGACTGTGTAACTTCTTTTGCTGAAGAACCACTCGACACTCGACCCTACCAAGTTGTTGGGTTGAAGCCCTGGCTTTTGGGATCACTCTATCCTTGACACCTATGCCTTTTCCTCAGATGTGACATCTACTTCAACGACCTCCGTTTCGGTTCGGTGGCTGGGGTGGGTATATCTAACCACATTCTCAGGAGGTATTTGGAGTGCTAGGGGCAGCATCACCCGCACTGAGGGGTCTTCTTCAAACGACCTCCAAGCCTGCGAGACCTCTTTCCTCGACGGGAAGCCCCATCAGAACAAGAGTGGTGTCAGGATGGGTCGGTATAAGGCATCTATACAAATCACAGGTAGATGTAAAAGGACATCACAGTAGAGGTAGCACACAGTGTGAGTTAGAGTCCCAGCACACCAGAATTTTCTGCACTGTTGCCGAGCAGCAATGCGCAGGGTGCGCTCAGCAATTGATGCATTGCACTGTGGACAGCACACGTCCACCTCAGAAAATTGGTCGGCTGGGACGGCTGGGAGTCCAAACCTTCCCGCAGCAAGCCTGGTATCTATCCCTTGGATTCTTCTTTGCAACTCTCCACTCCACACCATTGAACTCCAACGCAGCTCTCTTGTACTAACAAGAGCCAAACATATCCCTCAGCCTCAGCAGCACTTGTAACCTGAAGAGCTGATTTGGGACCTCGATACCAAGTCTCAGAGTCTCCAAGTTCCACAATCCCAACTGAAAACAATTCATTTTGTTTTGGTTCGTAAAGTAGGCTTAGAATCCCTCATTCAGAGACAACCTTTAAAAAAGAACATCAAACTCCAACACCCTCGGCAACCCTTGGCATCCAATCCAATCACTCAGAAAGTCTAGTCTAGTCCAGCTTCAATATCGGATGGATCGGGCAGAAATGTCAGTCAAGTCCAAAGAAGCACCCCAGCAATTGCCAGGGGTTGATCTGATTTCAGGTGGCGATGTGGCTGAGTTAGCCTACCTGGTTCTACCTTCAGATGGCCTAACTAGACTGGGAAGGAATCAAGCACAAAGGTGGCCCCCAAGGCGTCACCAACCACAAGGGTATCAAGAAGTCCGCGAAATGACGATGAAAAAAGGAGTACGCCCGAGCACTGAAGGTCCGCCGCCTTCGAGCACTGAAGGCCAGCGTCAATCTGAACCAGCCAGTAAGAGTTGTGTGAAGCCATCTCCGGGACTCCCTGCTGATCCCATCTCAAGTCTGGCCTGGTCATCATCTGCTCACTCTCAGCATGGTCAATCATCTGTGATGTGATGTGAATATCTAGAAGCCTATCGTCTATCGCCTATCAGGGCGGCCTCTACAGGTCATAACTTGGCGGTATGTCATGGTATGTCGAACTAAGTCCTAGAATCTAGAAAGCCACCTGGGCGAAGTCATGTATCTGAACTTGCCAGTGGATTTGAGTTGTTCGCATAAATTTGTTGGAAGCAACATCTGCATGATAGCAGGACTTCCTTATTGTTCCTTTAAGAAGCGTCCATACTCATCCAGTCACCCAATTCTGCGCCATGGTGAGGAATATATGCTTGGCAAAGGGTATGTGTATGACATCGACTGGAAGCTACTGGAAATTTTGGGCCAATGTTGTAACATTTTGCTAAACAATTTTTCAAGTGTTCTAAAAATATTTCCCAAGAAGCCTACGGCCTACAGGGTGTTCCATGATCCTCCGAAAGCCGCTGAACTTTTGGATGTCTTGCGCCCTCATTGCGAAAGGAATTGTCACGAAGCCACCATGCGAAAGCAGTCCGGTCTCTCTTCCAATCAGTCCAGTCGCTGGAACTGCAGAACAGAACCCTCGTGGCGATGGCGCAACCCTCGTGGGACTGTTTTCTGAGAAGTGCTGCCTCTGCGTGGGACTTCAAGCAGCTGGTGCAATACCTGACCCGAGCTGATGGATCCGAAGTCGACGGGCATGATGCATCCAAGCCATGAGCACCAATATCACTGGAAACGCCAATAGAATCGTTTTGCAAGGATTGTTTTCGGGGTACCTCAATATTACAGAATTATTCGTAATTTCAACAGAGAGCTATCGCATAGCTATCACATAGCTATGGCATAGCTCGCAGACTGCGGCATTCTATGGTTGAAGGCAATTAGAGATCTCTCCGAACGAGACACTGCAGTTGGGGCCAGCCAGAAAAGGCAAAGTCGCGAACACCAGCTAAAAGGTTTTTGCAAATTCGTTCAAGTCATCAAAGAGCTGCGGCCTTGAAAAGAGACTTTTCCATCCCTTCATGTTTAACATAGACTCTGATTGGCTACTGGAAAAAAAGGTTTCGCGGCCTGTTCTTAAACAATGACACCTCTGTGGCAAAACATGATCCAGTTTTGACATGTTTTGACCACCTTCGGATCCAATTCTTAGCACAACCCAAACCTTCCATCCAAGAAAAGACAAGCCCAGAGATCATTTGCACCCATGATTCGAGCCATTGGACCACCTCCCCCCTTCAGTTTGATGGATCCATGTGTCAAGACACCAAATATCGCAACATCTTCTTAACAAAACATGATTGCTTCGGAAAAGCCATGGGCTAAATTTGAAGAACAAGAACCCACACACACCCGCACGAGTCCGCATTTGTCTCACACACACCCGGTTTCGGACGGCGGCCCTTCCGGTGTCCGGTTCTGCGCACCATCCGTGGCCGCAGGAGAGCCGGACAGCAGATCCGGCGGACGTCTCCTCCGAGGTCGACGTCGGAGCGGAGGTCGGAAGTCGGTGATCCACCGGAGGAGCTGCCGTGCAGACGGTCTTCTGGTTTTTCTTTTTGTCGCGCAGGTTTCGGCTGAGTAAAATGGTTGGGTGCTTTGTTGCCACATATTATATGGATGGAGATTCTGGAGATGGTGTGGATGGCCTGTTTGAGCATATTACTGTAGATTATTGGTGATCATCGGCCCTTCAGAAGCCCAAAAATAAAACCCTATCACAATATAGCTTGCTATAGTTTGCTACTAGTAGCTCCTGGCATTACTACTAGTAACAAGAAGCTACTAGTAACAAGGGCATCGCTACTAGGAGCAAGGACGCTACTAGTAGC